>OY755038.1:173882286-174012286 GCA_963576565.1 Aspidapion aeneum | reverse complement strand
GTGGTTTTTTTGTTTAAATGTCATTAAATTTTAAACCAATTTTAATTCCTTATATTTTCCGCTTTTTAAGAAAATTATTAGAAATATTAACTATAACAATTTTTCTAATAAATATAGCGGTGCGCCGACCAACGGCTGTTTGGAACAACAAGTCTGGAGGTCTAATGGTAAAACGGTGACCGTAAATAAGCACAGGAAAAAACGAAAAGGAAATAGACGCACGGAAAAAAGCGCACACAGTAATAAGCACAGGCAGAAAAAAGCGCCGTTTAAAAAAGCGCCCACAGAAAAGCGCTTACTTAGTAAAACAGCGCAAACGAAAATACTACTAAGGAAATTTTGGACTTTTGGAAATTTTTTTAGAATTAGAACATTTACAAGTCAGGTTACTTGATCATCTTAACTTAACCCACAAAAACATGTATTTAAAATTGCAACTTGCAATAAGGAGCAATATTTCACTCAAACAAAAAAAACTTATCACTAAAAATTGCATTTATTAAAAATTAGAAAAAATTTTTCATGGGTGATATCAACGTTACAAAGTACTAGTTCTGAAAAGTGGTGAAATGGATAATAAACTTATTTGTTGGCTTTAAAAATGTACCTACCTACCTTTTTTACAACTTAACCATGAAATATTGCAATAATTTGTTCAAATTTCTTGCAGTATTAGGTAAGGCTTAAGGTAAGTTTAAAAAGTAGTTTATTTATTCGAAAATTGGGGGGTCAACGTGCAAAACTATCCCCATATTTTAAAGTCATATAAATACATAGGTAGGTGTGGTCAAACTTCTTTCATTTTATGTGCCGGTATTATTAGTGTTTAAGTTTTTCCTGTATGCCCTTTTCTTGGTGTGCGCTTTTTCCTGTGCGCTTTATTTGTATGCGCTTATTTCCGGCATTTAAATACAGCAACTCAACAAAAACATAATTTTTTCCGCCTTAATCTTATCTGTAATAGTATGAAATTTCAATATATTGTGGGGCCATAAACATGTGGTTTTCCGCCTTCCCCCTTAGATACAGGGGCATGTTATAGAAGCGCAAAACTCCACGTTAAAATTAAATACCAATAATAATCTAAATACCAAATGTTAGACTTGAATCTAATACCTGTTGGTTTAACAAGTTTATGCACTAGTAAGGCATTTAACAATCTATTCTTAACAAACTAAAAACAGTGGAAGTAAAAAACAGATTTGATACATGTAATGTATAACTCTAGATTTGCTATGTTAAACAGTTTTTAATTGAAGTAAATTATAATAACCTATTAACATAAACCTTTTTACTAAATCTATCTTTATTTAATAAATGTTAATATTTTCGTGCTGATTACAACATATAAAGCAATTTAGATTCCTTAAATTAACAGTAAGTTTGTTAATATTACACGAAAAAAAATTGGGTACGTGCTTGCATAAACATGACAAAACCAAACAGAAAATATTAAGATCTAACTTAAGAGGAACTTCTGATATAAAAGTCGCATTTTTAAAACTTAAAAATAAAATAATATAAGCTTCAATACCCAATTTTTTTAAGGATGTTTTTTCGATTAATATTTCATTCCAACATGTATTTTTATAGTTTTTGATACACTCCTGTGTCTTTTATACAGCTTTTTATGATCATTTTACGTGGCTTTGCAACTATATGAATAAGTTAGCATAGGCCACGGTCGGTAAATAAACCGGTTGTCTGGTAACTCCCAGCCAATAAGAACTCGGCAGCCTATGACGCGGCAATTTGCCTGCTCCATGATCAATAAAGAGACACTTACGTTATATTGTGAGAGAAATAAAGATAGAAGCCGTAAAAATACCAAAATTTATTAAAAAATTATATAATTTAAAAATGAGTGATAAAAATTTCAACAGTTTTATAAATTTATCAGATTCAGGACACGATTATAAATACTTTTCCTAAGTTAATTCGACTCCCTTTCATATTAATTTAACTTTTATCGCCGAACAGTAAAGCAAACTAGCGACATTGATTGATTTTTTTGGTGGATAGGAGGTAATTAAAATAAGTTTTTTTTGAGAAATTTTATCAAAAAAATTGAAGAAAAGGAAATTGGAATGACTAAAAGTCAATGGCAGTAAGGTAAGGTAATTGAGGATTCATTTTGCTTTTTCGTATTTATAAATTTGATTGTTATCATCACTCTTTGTTTTAGAAATAAATTTACCAATTAATATGGAATAGAAACTTTTTAAAATATAAATTTAGTGGATCGCTTCACAATATTTGTTTTAAATTTAAAATTGCTACCATGCAATTTTATGAACAATTTGTCCATTTTCTTTCCATGATGGTGAAGGCTCAGTTAAGCGTCCAAAAGAAAGGCTTTGCACCCAAGATGGCATGGCATATGAATGCATGTTGGTTGGTTCATTTTAATATGTATAGCAACCAAGTTCAGGGAACTCATTGTTATGCTTTCGTGGTAACCATCGTGGAATATAAACTAAACAATTTTTCACACATATTTTTTGTAAATGTTGATACATAAGATGAAGTAGATGAAGTATCACAAATTTTTTTTAAATTAGTCTTTAATACATTTTTAGCAAGCACGGAACAGGTATGAACACTACTTACAAGACA
This sequence comes from Aspidapion aeneum, assembly GCA_963576565.1. Classification (NCBI taxonomy): domain Eukaryota; kingdom Metazoa; phylum Arthropoda; class Insecta; order Coleoptera; family Brentidae; genus Aspidapion; species Aspidapion aeneum. Next base: position 174,009,670 of record OY755038.1, on the reverse strand, counting down.
AGACCCAAAATGTACAAAACTTCTTGGTAAAAAAAGAAGTTACTCTATAAACAGCGTTTGAATGCTGAGTCCTAGGAAAACTGTGATGTAGCTCTGACGTCACGGCCGTCATGAGACCGAGTTACCAGACAACCGGTTTATTTACGGACCGTGAGCAGTAGCACCGACCGAGAGTGTTCACAGGCTGTTCCGCTTTTTTTAAATGGGTTGCATTGAAGAGCATGAAACCCATTCAGAAAAAGACAAAGAACTCCCGACCCCTTCGGGGCATCAAATCAAACGCTTGTGCCCGTGAACACCCTCGGTCGGGGCTTCTGCTAACTACCTTATTCATATACTACAACATATCGAAATTCCAGGAAAGTCGATTGTCGTCGACGCACCCATCTAACAGTTGACATCGCGAATGCGGGCGGCCTCGATCGCCGCAATCAAATTCACTACGCATCCTCGTAGTGGTGCTCACGAAAGTCTCGTTTTCGAGAGTCTCGCATGGTCTCGTCTCGTTATCGAGACAAGAGTCGAGACGAGACTCGGACAAGACGAGACGAAACTTTTATTGGTCTCGTGCAAGACTTCTCGTGTCTCGTGCGAGAGTCTCACAGGCAAGGGACTAATTGTGCCGGGCACTATATTGATCGTGTCGCATTATAAGATCAGCTTTCTTCTTTTAAAATTAGGCCTTTGTGTATTATATGAGCCGGAATTAATAGTGCCGCCACTATTAATGGAAAATAAACGACTGGATTTATAAATTGGACTTTCGTATGTCAATTTCGAAAGGTCTGTCAGTTTTCATTGGAGAATTGTCCGGCACTATTTATTGCCTGGCCTAAATCTATAAATAAATCTTTCTGTGCTAAACAGTCTGTTGGTGCAAGAATTATTTGCCAGCTTTTGGCTACTTTTATATTTTAATATTATTTTTTATTTCAAATTTCGCGGGGTATATGCATATGACTTATCCCCGCACCGAGACACGCGCGAGTCTGCGCGAGGAGTCGCAATCGGAAAACTGACAAGAAGCACAATAAACGCCGTGAGTGCTACAATTTTCCCGTTTTTCCTATCTTCCAAGCGACCAAAACGACTGCAACTAGATGAAAACTAAGGTAGGTGCACTTTAGATATTTTATATGCATCGTTTTTACTCATTTCCTTTCAATAAACTTTACAATTACGTTTTTCAATTTCTTATCTCAAAATATTGGGTATTTCTCGAATGAGTGGTGTAAGTGGTGAACCAGCCAACCTAAACTCAACCCAACTTACGTTTGCACCCTCATTGGATGGTCCTTCGAGCCGGATCCTTGCAATTTACATTTTCAGCAGTTATCCTGTAACTTCCCAAACTTACAAATTTCCAAAATTTTCCGATTTTTCGTATTTTCTTAAGTCACGTGTGTTAAAAATATTAACTCGGGTGAGTTATATATCGAATATCGAATATACCTATGGAATTCAAAGGTATAGTCGACCAATACAGTATTGGAAGCCACGCGCGCGCTGTTTGAATTACTTGACTTGGGTTACACTGCCGGCATAGGCACGGATCACCTTAGGCATTGGTCGACATACTTGACCGCGGACTCTAGTAATTTTGTAAACAGCCCGTATAGCAAAGGGTATATAGCGCTCGACTCGAGATCCGCAGGGCATGGGATCGAGACTCATTGAACACAAAACTTTTTTTTTTCTTTACTAGTGTTGGTAATATCAGAGGATAGTTAGTATAAACATCCTTAATTAAAATTTACTAATTACTAATTAATAAATAATTAAAATAAATTAAAAATTCTTTAATTTAATGAAATTTTTATTAATTATTTTTTCTTTCATTTTATGAACTAAAATTGGATTTTTAAACCGTTTTAGAAGTTTTAACAAATCTTTGGTTTTTAAAAAAAGATAATTTTCAAAATCAAAATGTCAAAACCAAAAAAGACATTATTGCTAGACAAGCGTGCTATTTGTGTAAATCAAATAACCGAATCGAATGAGGTCGCGAAACCGAAGGCAGACTCTTCGTTCCAGTTCCTTTTCAAATCTAGGTACGAGGATAATGATGAATGTCATCAAAAGTTTTACGCGTCTCATAACCAAATCATCGGATCTCTCGAGGAGTTGGGACTCGATTTTGATGAACAGGACAACATAAGAAAAAGATTCGATTTACTTTTTTATGTCGTGGCATTTATTATGATATTTTTCGAGCCAGCAATACTAATTTCGTTTCACTAAATACTTCTGCCAATAGCCCTAGGTCAAATTCTAGATCTTTTCCTTTACCCAAGTTCGCTAGTTTCGATGGCAACTATAAGAATTGGCAACATTGGTTTGACCTCTATAAGGTCATGATTCATGATAGCGACTTGAGCGATATAGAAAAGTTTCAGCACTTACGTAGTTCAGTGACTAACGAAGCACTTAGTCTGGTAAAAACAATTCCATTATCTGACAGCAATTATCATATTGCATATGAGGCTCTAGTCAAGAGATATCAAAATAAGCGTCTCATAGCTACGACTGCTTTAAATGCTATGAATTCCGTTTCGGTGAAAACCAGTTCTACGAAAGAGCTCCGTTTTATGTTAGACGGAACTCGGTTTTCCTACGACAGAGTGGGACTTTCTTACATTTAATGAATTGCTTTCCAAGCTGGACGTTAAGCTACGCACAGAGTTTTTTTTTATGGGTATGCGCACTCGCAAGGAGATCCCTATCACGCTCGAGAAGCGGCAAGTGCGCAGAAATGTTGGTGTGTGTTGGTTTTGAAACGGTTCAGGTTGTAACCTGCAGGGAAAACTGTCGCAGGGAGTTTATTCCATAGCGATGCTGTTCTCCAGAGTTATGAATTCTGATATAATGAGGTTTTTGGTGCCTCTATTTTGACAATAAATTGATGGTTACCGTCTGTTTGACGTGTTCGCCTAGTAGGTGCTACTCCCGGGGGGATCATACGTGCCAACTCTTCAGAGCATTTTCCGTGATAATACCTGTAGAAGAGAGATAGATCGCCCACAGTTCTTCGATGTTCGAGACTATCCAAGCTACGGGTAAGTGCGGGGTCATTGATCAGCTTAAAAGCTCGTTTTTGCACGGTGTTCAAAAGCATTAAGGTATGTTTGGGTGCCGCATTCCATATATGTGAGCAGTACTCCATAGTTGGTCGAATCTGGGCTTTGTAGAGTGTCAGCAGTTGGCTTGGTGTATACAGATGTCTTGTACGAAATAGCACCCCAAGCTTTTGGGACGCCCTTTTGCCAAGACATATCGGTCTCTGCAGTGACTCCAAAGATATTCAACTGGCTCTGCAATGCGACAGCACTTCCAGATAGCATGATGTTTTGGCTCACCGGTGCTGGTCTTTTTTGAAAACAGGGCTGCTTGGGTTTTCTGCGCGTTGAACTATACAAGGTTTTTATTGCCCCAGGCCTCTATTATCTTCAAGTCGTTATTTATCTGTGATATTTCAGTTAGTCTAAGGTAATGGAATTCACGTGCGGAGAGACATGTGGGTGGTATGACTGAGGAGACTACATTGCCATCATCTGCAAAGCAATAAAGTGGATTTACTGTTTTATCTATGAGGTCATTTATGTAAATCAGAAAAAGTGTGGGCGAAAGGATTGCTCCCTGTGGCACACCAGCATTTATTTGGTAAGAGTTGGAGTTCCGGCCATCCAGTGCTACATAAATGGATCTATCCTTAAGGTAATTTTCAAACCAAGTGCAAAGTCTCGGCGACAATCCCGTTGCTTTGAGCTTGTTGAGCAGATTTTCATGCCAGACTTTATCGAATGCTTTAGATATATCTAAGGCAATTGTTCTTGTTTCACCTCGCAACTCAATCGCTTTTTGCCATAAGTGAGTGACGTATGTAAGTAAATCGCCAGTTGACCTATATTTTCGAAATCCGTATTGCTTGTCGTTGATAATTTTATACTTTTCTAGGTACTTGGTTAGGTGATTGTTCACAACTCTTTCCATTACTTTTGATATCACCGGAAGTAGAGCAATTGGTCTATAGTTTAACGGATCTGTCTTTTTTCCTTTCTTTGGAATGGGTTGTACTGCGGCAGACTTCCATGATGATGGATATACTCCTTGCCTATAAGTTAAATTGAATATTTTTGCGAAAGTTGGGGTGAGTTCGCTAGCACAATTTTTGAGTACTATCGCGGGAATGCCATCTGGACCCATTGCTTTGTTTGTATCCAACTTTTTAAGGGATTTTCGTTTTGAGCTATATTATAGCAGAGAGAAAAGCCAAGTCGACATTCCTTCTTACACTGACTTGTACAGCTTTATCGAAGCTCACTGTATAGCCTTGGAGTCTGTCCAACATATGCAGTCAATTAGTAAGCCCCCCTCTAGTTCAAATCATGCTAAGCCCCTGAATAATTGTGCCGTTTGCACGTAATAAAAGGACTGTATTTTAAGTTTCCATAGGTTTTATATTTACGTAGTAATAAACTCAATTTACAGCGATTATAATACACGATGTTTACGAGATAGGGGCTAAAGCCTAACTGCCTAAAAACTACCTGATTTCAAAAGTATATAGGGACGGCCAGCTTTCGAGCGGGTTCAAAGGAACCTTTCCCTTTGTTTAGTCACGTACCAATGAAGGGTAACAGAGTATAATAAACGCACAGAAACAGAACATGCCGCCGCCGTTGAAATATCCCATATTTCAAATAATGAATAAAAAATTAAAAATCTAATTTAAATCACTTAATAAATTTTAAGAAACATGGAATAGTGCAAAGTATAAATCTAAAATAATTTGAATAAAATCTTATTACTAAAGCCACTAATAAGTACATGTTAAGATAACTATGTCACTTACTAAAAACAAAATAAGTTAAATAAGTACCAGTTAAACTTAAGATTCTAGAATTTTAAAAAACTGCACAAATCTGTGTAAAAAGTTGAAAATAATCTGCGTAGCTACCTTAGATACATATTATAAAAAATAATAACTTAAGATAAAAACAAATATATTTAGGAGTTTTTTATCTTTACTGGGAGGACACAAACATCTTCTTCAATTGGTAAAGGACATAATCGTGTTATTGCTCTCTTGAAAATACCATTTTTCATGCGTACAGAGCAGACTCTCACAAGATTGTCAGCGCCAGGGTGAACAGCTACTATACGACCAAGTGGCCATGACATCGGTGGCTCATTGTCTTCCTGCACAATACACAGTGTGCCAACTTGTAAGTTTGGAGACTTTTTATACCATTTTGACCTTTGCTGTAACGATTGCAAATAGTCTTTGCTCCAAACCTTCCAAAAACATTGGATAACTTTTGTCATTTGTTCAAAATGCTTCAGTCTGTTTAAAGGAATTTCAGATACATCTTCTTGCGGCACAGATAACAAGTTACTTCCCACCAAGAAGTGTCCGGGAGTTACACTCTGTAAGTCTTGTGGGTCTGAGGTAAGAGGCAGGATTGGCCGGGAATTAAGGATGGCTTCAATTTGCGTCAATAATGTGTAAAATGTTTCAAAATCAAGGTTAATGTCGCACATCCTCTTTAAATGAAACTTAAAAGACCGCACAGCTGATTCCCATAATCCGCCGTGATGAGGTGATCGACTTGGTATGAAATGCCAAGTTATACGATTTTCCAGAAAGTAGCTCGCATGTGCCTGTTTGGCGCAATTTTCAATAATAAAGTAAAACCTTTGAATTTCGCGATTACTTCCCGTAAAATTAGTAGCATTATCGCTATAGATATCGAAACATAATCCTCTTTGGGATACAAACCTTTTAAAAGCATTTAGAAATGCATTGGATGTTAATTCGGTCACTAATTCTACGTGAACAGCCCGGGTACTGAAACATACAAAAATAGCGAGGTACGCTTTTATGTAAGTTCGAGACCTAGTTTTTCCATCTTTAATTAAGTATGGTCCTGCAAAATCTATACCACAATGAGCAAAAGGACGAGAAGGTGTCACTCTAGGCTTGGGTAGCGGAGCCATAAGCTGATTAACAGTTGAAGGATTAGCTCGAAAACAAGGAATGCATTTATGTATTGTATGCCGTACAAAATTTCTACCATTCACTATCCAAAATTTCAAGCGAATTTGTGATAAAACAAATTGAGGACCAGCATGTAAGAACTTTTTATGATTGTGTTCGATCAATAATTTTACAAAAGAGTGTTTACTAGGTAGAATGATAGGCTTGATAGTATCTTGAGGTAATTTGGAGTATTTTAGCCTAGTATCCATTCGGATCAAATTTTTATGATCTAACATAGGACTCAATCTTTTCAGTTTGCTGTCACTCGGAATTAGACGCTCGTTTTTAAGAGATATATATTCCCTTAAAAAAGATTCTTGTTGAACTAAAAAACATAGTCTATTTTCAGCGTTATTTAATTCTTTTAAAGTTAAAGGACCAGTCATTTTATTAAGTTTTTGTTTTTTCGCACGACAATTTTCAGCAAATCTTAATAAATATGCTGTCATTCGGATCAACTTCCAATACGAGGAATATTTGTCAAATAGAAAACTACTTTGATTTGTGGAAACATAAGTGAGGATGATATTTTCCTTTCTTACTTCAGGTACAGATTCCATATCCGCAATGACGTTTTCAGGCCAGAATTCTGGGTCTTGGAGTAAAAAATTTGGCCCAATCCACCAAAGTGAATTATTTTGCAAAGATTGGAGATCTGAACCTCGGCTCAAAATATCTGAAGGGTTCTCATGTGTTGGTACATGCTGCCACTCCGAGTTTTCAGTAAGTTTTTGAATTTCGGCAACCCGATTTGAAACAAACACCTTCCAATGGCTAGGATCTTTTTGAAGCCAAGCTAGGACGATGGTCGAGTCAGTCCAAAAAATTGTGTTTTTAATAGGTAAACGTAAAGCAAGCTTGACTTTCGTCATCAATTGAGCTAAGAGATGGGCACTCGAGAGCTCTAATTTAGGAATTGTTAAGGTTGGTTTCAAAGGTGCGATGCGACTTTTCGCGCACAACAGATTGGAATAAATAACACCTTGGTTGTCATTAAAAGTTATAAAAATGCTAGCACCATATGCGACCTGAGAACTGTCACAGAACCCGTGTAAATTGACATTGAAATATTCGATGGAATGCAAAACAAATCTTGGTATTTTTATGCTACTAAGAAGTTCTATTTGATCAATGAAATCTAACCACGATTTTGTCAAAACATTTGGTAAGGGGTCATCCCAGTCACAGCCAAGTTTCCAGATGTTTTGAAAAAGCAACTTTGCCGTTACTATGATGGGGTTAATTAGCCCAAGCGGATCAAAAAGCTGAGCAACTCCTGCTATAACGGTGCGTTTTGTAATTTGAAAACGATTTATTTTTAAACGAAAAATATAACTTAGTAAATCCTGATTATGATCCCAAAAAATGTAAGGTTTTAATCTCGTTTTCACTCTTGATCTGGAAAGATTCATTGTCAGAAATATGACTTAAAACGCCGGGACTATTTGACATCCATTTTCTTAAATTTAAGCCAGATTTTTTTAAGATTTCTGAAATGTGATTTTTTAGTTTTAGAGCTGATTGAACGTCTTTACAACCAGTAATAAGATCATCCATATAAAAATCATTCATTATGATTTCTGAAATATCCGGAAAATTACTTTGACACTTCTGGCCTATTTCATTTAATACGCGAGTGGCTAAAAATGAACTAGGAGTTAAACCGTAAACAACAGTGTTCAATTCAAAATGCTGGATTTCTTGACTAGGATCGAAACGCCATAAAATTCTTTGAAATTTTCTATCTTGTTTGTCCACCCAAATCATACGATACATTTTCTCAACATCGGCAATCAAAACTATTGCATGTGTACGCATTCGTAAAACAATTTCAAAAAGATCATTTTGAACTTTAGGACCAGTTTTAAGGACATCGTTAAGACTTAGTTTTGAGCTGGATAAACTACTTCCATTAAAAACTACACGGACCTTTGTCGTTTCACTTGAATCCTTGCAAACCGGGTGATGGGGGAGATAAAAGCATTTTTGATTGGGTTCGTCAAGTTCATGATTAATTCGCGTCATATGACCTAGCTCGGCGTATTCTTTAAAAAAATTATGATATTCTGAGCGTAGGTGTGTGTCCTTGTTTAATCGTTTCTCGGTAGAATACAGGCATTTTTCCGCGATAGAAAATGATTCTCCAAGTTGATCTACATTTTCTTTGAATGGCAATCTGACTATGTATTTCCCGTTTTCGTCTTGAGTGGTATTTTCTCTAAAATGTTTTTCACATTCGAGTTCTTGCGCCGTCAGTTTGTTTGAAGAAATTTCGATGTTTTCAATTTGCCAAAATTTCTCGACTTTTTCGTGTAATGAACTGATAGATAGACAGCAGTTAGAACGCTGTTGTTGAGCTTTTAAAGAAAAATTTTGTTGCAAAGGGCCTGCTAAAATAAATCCGAATTTAGTATTTTGCAAAATAGGTAAATGCTTGCCCAATATTATTTGCTCTGCGTTCAAAAGCTTGTAAAATATCTCTACACCCAATAATAAATCTACCTTTTGACTGTCATAAAATTGCGGATCAGCTAGTTTAATATTTGACGGTAAATTTAAACAATTGGGATTAAAAGAAATTTGAGGCAAATTTGAAGTTACCTGATCTATTATCAAGAACGTTAAGTTTTCAGAAAAGGTGTGATCTGTGGACATTATTTCGGTATCAAATTTTGTGTCAATTTTGCTGGATTGATTATTTATTCCAGATATAATCATGTTTAAAGAAGTTGGTTTGATGTCTAGTCTGTTAAACAACTCTGATGAGCAATAGTTACTCATGCTTGCTGAGTCTAACAACGCTCTACATTTTATAGGGTTTTTCTTCCGGTCTACTATTAAAATTTCAGCTGTTGCTAGTAAAGTTTGCTGAGTTTCAAATTTTTGTGAAGAACATGCAATTTCAGTGCTACAGTGAGTTTGAGTGTTCTGCGGAGAAATGCTATAACCGTCAGTAGAATATTCTTGATTTGCAAGAACATGTGCGGTGGAATTAGGTATCGGACTGTGTTCAGCACGATTATGGTTAGTAAAGTCATGTAGGATACTGTTATGTCTTTGATTACACACTTTGCAACCTCTTCCTTGACATTGTTCTAGAATATGACCAATTTTCAAACAATTAGTACAAATTCTAGAATTTTTTAGAGCCTTGATTCGATCTTGACAAGAAAATGATAAAAGTTTCATGCATCGGTAGGTATAATGATTGTTTGACTTACAATATGTACAACTTAAAGGAATTTGATTGTTTGGATGATTTTGAAAATTGTTCGATTGATTTTGAGGAGTTCTTTGGTGATTAATTAAGTTTGAATTGTTTTGAGTGTTTGCGTATGTTTGAATGTTCGCAGGTTGCATGATTGAAGATGTCTGTTCGAATGTTTGCTGTTGATTTAATGTTTGAGGATTTTTTGAAAATACTTGCGGGTTGTTCGAAAACCTTTGAGGTGTGTTCGGAAATGTTTGTGGTATGTTCGAGAATGTTTGTGGTATGTTCTAAAATGCTTGTGGAATGTTTGGGTCTGTTTGTGATATGTTCGCTGTTTGATCGATGTCTGACTGATACTGACTGTCTGCTTCTGTTTGAATGTAGTTTGAATTTTCGTTTTCCGTTGTGACGTGTGCAAGTGTTGATTTTTTATATGTGTTTGAAAAATAGGGTTTGTTTTGAGCTTTTTGATCGTACTTAAAAGTATTTTTTTCAGAGTACAATTTACTTTCAAGTGTTTCGAGTATCTGACATTTGTTTTTCAAAAGTTGCATGAAATTCTCGTATTTTGGACGTTCAGATTTATTAAAAACCTCCCACTCTTTCCTTGTGTGGCTATCTAATTTATTTGACAATAAGTAAATTAAAATAGTGTCCCAAAAATCTACAGGTTCTTCTAAGTTTTGTAAGGCGCGAAAATTTTGGGTGATCGTGTCAATAAATTTTCGTAAGTATGCGCATGACTCTTTGGATAAGCTTGGATACTCAACTATGTTTTTTATATGATTATGTATTAGAATCCGCTTATTTTCAAATCGTTCTTTTAGCAACTGTAGTGCTGTTCTATAATTATTTTCAGTAGTTGATAATGCGCTAAGAACCTCCTTGGCTTCGCCTTGAAGAGCAGATCGTAAATAGAAAAACTTTTTTATAGTTGGATATTTGGGATTTTCATCTACCATGCTAGTAAACATCTCAAACCAAGAAGTCCAACTTTCGTATTTGCCATCAAACTTTGGAATCGGTAACCCTTGTAGATCTAAACCTAAATCGGGGAATGAATCGTGATTGCATGAATTTTTACATGTATGTTCACATGATGATGAGTTCGACGCGCTATTTTTGTTTACTTCAGTACTTGGTTTCGTATATTGTGCTATGAAATTTTCGGCACGTGCTACTAATGAGAAATATTGATTTTCTCTCGTTTCCCTGTCAGGTATGTATTCTTCATCTATAGCTTCAATAGTTGATTGAATATTTTCGAATTCTGAGAAAACCGTTGACAATTTTAAGCTACGAATTTTTATTTCTGTGACCTTTGTTTCATCTGCATCCGCGAGTACTTTCTCGAATCGATCAAATTGGCTTATAAGTTGCCGTCTACGCAATAATAACTCATCAATATCGGGTTCATCAACAACGTCTTCTGGGGCATACTGTAAGGTCTGTTTTTTTGCGGGTGATTTTGCTTTTGTTTTTTTATGAGGCATTTTGATCAAATAAAATATACTTATTAAAAAAAATCAAAATTTATTAACGCAGATGAAGCAAAAGTTGGAAAATGGAAACTTAAGACTATGACTTAGCTGACAATAGTGCTGCAACAAATAAATGTCCATCCATTTGACCATAAACCAATGTGCTGTATGAAACTGTCTAGTCACCAAGTTTTAGTCTACTTTACTGTACATTTAATTACGCATCGAAATCGCGCTGCTGTAATTTGGCACTCTCGATTTTCCGCCGTAAACGATGTCTTTTTACGATTTTTCGATTTTTATGTAAGTCACTTTGATAGATTTGCAATTTGTATAAATCACAAATTAATAACTTCACTAATCCTTGTCAATGCTTCTAATGTTCTCGTTTGCTTTTGTTTGATTTTTTCTTGCACTGTATGTTCTTTCATAATATTTGTTTGACTCTGTATATTTTTGATGATTTTTGCCCGATTTTTCGTATAATTTTTATGTGCTCACTATGCTTGTTCGATATTTTCACTGATATTCGATTAATGTGTTTTCTGATGAGTTTGCTGATGTTTCACTGATATTTGATTAAGCTTTCGTATGACTTCACTAAATGTTCGGTTAATTTGTTATGTTTGCTGATTTATTTCACTGTTTTCTGTTTATATTTTTGTTGCTGTTTGAATGTTCGTTTTCGATCTTACGGTTTATTTTTGTATTTGCCCTTGTTATCGTGTATAAATCGCCCGAGTTTTAAATAATATTCGCTCGTTAGGACCAAAAAAAATGTGCCGTTTGCACGTAATAAAAGGACTGTATTTTAAGTTTCCATAGGTTTTATATTTACGTAGTAATAAACTCAATTTACAGCGATTATAATACACGATGTTTACGAGATAGGGGCTAAAGCCTAACTGCCTAAAAACTACCTGATTTCAAAAGTATATAGGGACGGCCAGCTTTCGAGCGGGTTCAAAGGAACCTTTCCCTTTGTTTAGTCACGTACCAAAGAAGGGTAACAGAGTATAATAAACGCACAGAAACAGAACAATAATAATCAGCGGAACTTTAGTCACAATAATTATCCTAAAAATACATCAACTTCATCTTTCAATACTACAGTTTCAAACAATCCAATTCAACCAAATAAACCGTTCAATTCAAATGTCAAATGTCATTTGTGCCAGTCCAATCGCGTCCTAGCCAGATGTCCCGATTTCCTAAATAAAAATTCAGAAGAAAGACTTTCCTATGTAAGTCAAATTAACTTATGTGAAAATTGCATGCATTTTTCTCATCACACAAGGAATTGTTCTTCTTCTAGTAGCTGCAGAGGGTGTGGCCTTAAACACCACAGTTTACTGTGCCCCCATCCTCGTCAGAACAATACACGTGCTCAGCAGGGTACAAATACTAGTACTCAGGAAAATCCACACTTTCTTTCTGTTTCACAAGGTACTTTTTCAACAAATTGTCACGCCACAACTATTCCCAATCAATCTACTTTTCTACTTTCAACAGTGGTAGCTGACATTTTGGATTCTAGAGGAAATTACCAATCCGTGCGGATTTTGCTAGATTCAGCATCTGAAGCCAATATCATTTCGGAAAAATGCCTTAATAGACTAGGTCTCCCCAGACAACAATTTTCAATTTCCGTTCAAGGTCTAAATCAAAAGGCATCTTCGACTACCAAAAGCAAAACTAATTGCATTATTCGACCGCAAGGAAGAATAGATCCTACCTTTCAGTTTGAGGCTTTAGTATTGCCTCAATTATGTTCCAATATTCCCTCTATTTCTATAGATTCCAGTCAATGGGATCATATTCGGAACATTAAACATTCAGACCAAACTTTCAACATACCTAGCCCCATATATATTTTACTCGGTTGTGAATTATTTCCTCAGATTTTAAGAAATGGAGTCATCCATGGTCAAAAAGGGCAAGCTAGCGCTTTTAACAGTGTTTTCGGTTACGTCATGATTGGTAAGGTAGACGCTTCGACTCAATCCAAGCCAAGTACAGTCGTTAGCTGTTATACATCTTTACAACCACCCTTTTGTTTGTTTAGAGAAATTTTGGGAAATAGAACAAGACCCACATAAAGTTCACAGCAGCCCTGAAGATATTCTATGTGAAAAAATCTTTTCGGACACAGTATCTCGTAACGAATCAGGCAGATTCATAGTTTCATTACCTTTCGTTAACTCAGAGCCTACTTTAGGTGATACTTATCCTATTGCTGTAAAAAGGTTTAAATCGCTCATTATGAAGCATACAAAGACTTCATGAAGGAATACATATTATCAAATCACATGATTCCAGTGCCTACACCTAGTTCCAAAGAAATCTTAGACTGTTCATATTTCATTCCCCACCATAGTGTTTTCAATAGGGGAAAAATTCGCTGCGTTTTTGATGCTTCACAAAAGGGTCCTAGGGGTTTATCTTTAAATGATACATTGTGCGCAGGTGCTATGCTTCAATCTGATGTCCGCGAAATACTTCTGAAATTCCGATTTTATGCTGTAGTGTTTACTGCAGATGTTGTTAAAATGTTTCGACAAATTCTTGTTACATCTGAGCACACACGATATCAGAATATCTTATGGAGATTCTCTGAAACCGATCCCATTCAAACCTACTCTTTCAGAACTGTTGTCTATGGTCTTAAATCATCACCTTACTTGGCTATACGTACTCTACAGGAATTGGCTAGATTAGAGTCTAAACACTTTCCTAATGCTTCTAGAGTTCTGTTAAAAGACGTCTACGTCGATGACGTTTTAAACGGCCACAATTCCGTAGTTTCGACCATAGATTTACAGCAAGAACTCATTTCACTATTACGTCGTGGTGGTTTCGAGCTCAAAAAATGGGCAAGTAACAAACCAGAACTTATTTCATCATTTCCAGAGACGGACACACAAATGTCTATTTCTTTCGACAAAGCAGAGCCTAATTTTGTCAAGGTGCTTGGTCTCCAATGGAATCCAGTCCCTTGCACTAAACGTGTGTCCTTACTGGCCAAGCATCTGATACAAGATTTATGGAAGGAAAAGATAGAGTGGGACTCTCTTCCGCCCCTTCATATCATAAATACTTGGAATCAGTTTCGCATGGAGCTTCCCGAACTTTCTAATCTTCATTTACCTAGACGTCTTACAATAGACAAACCTACTCGCATAGAATTACACAGATTTTCCGACGCTTCAATGGTTGGTTATGCAGCCACAGTCTACCTTCGTATTGAAGTATCTTCTGGCGAGCTGTTTAGTTTTCTTGTTATGGCAAAATCTAAAGTTGCACCACTTAAAACGGTTAGTCTCCCAAGACTGGAACTCTTGGGCGCTACCCTACTCTGTGATCTTATCTCTTTCATTCAAACAAGTTACGCTGAAACTTTGGTGTTTAATGAAATTTGGGCGTGGTCTGACTCACAAGTGGTCTTGCGCTGGTTATCTGATTCTCCCCATAGATGGGTTACATTCGTCGCTAATCGTGTTTGCAAAATCCAAGAAACTTTACCCCCTCATGTATGGCACTATGTTTCCGTCTTCTGAAAACCCAGTGCTTCTCGTGGACTTATACCTAACCAACTTGTTCACCATGACATGTGATGGAAAGGTCCACCCTTTCTAAGCCTTCCACGAGAGGAATGGTCTAATGGCTTTCATTGTCCAGATCTTTGCGACAGTGATGATTTGGAAGAACGCAAGACATTTCTCACGGTCCTGTCAGACCCACATGAGATCGATGTTCTCTTGAATAAACATTCTTCTCTCACGAAAATACAACGAATCATTTCCTACACGCTTAGACCAATTTCGAAAATCTATTACTCAGATCATTTGGTAACGGAAAAGGAACTGCAGAATTCCATAATTGTTCTTGTCCGCCATGTCGAACGTACAGTATTTCCAGATCTTCTTTCAAAATTTAACACAAACAAGTTGCTTCCAAAACCCTTTCGTAAACTTTTATTATTCCTGGACCAACAAGACCGAGTAGGCGGTCGCATTAAGCATGCTTCTGAACTTCCTTATTCTGCTAAGCATCCGTTGCTTTTGCCACGTTCACACCGGCTTACTACAATAATTATCGAATACACACATTCAAAATACTTTCATCCAGGTCTCAAAACCCTACATTATCTGCTAAGGCAGCAATTTTGGGTGCTGTCTGCTCGATACGCTATTGAAAAGGTAGTTTCTCATTGACCGTTTGATATCTTAATGTCAAGACACCGAGGTGCCAAACTTTATAAAGGCTATATTCTTGTTTGCGTTTGTGCTGCAACCAAAGTAGTGCATTTAGAATTAACTTCCGATCTTTCAACAGATACGTTTCTTGCGGCCTTTAAAAGGTTTGTCTCCAGACGTGGAAGGATATCACACGTTTATTCTGATAACGGTACCGCCTTTGTCGGTGCATATAGGTTACTTCAAACCTACTCAAAGGAAGCATGTGAAAGCTTAAGCATTTCGTGGCAGTTTTCTAGCCCTGGAAGTCCTCACTTAAACGGCTTAGCCGAGGCTGGAGTAAAATCCACCAAGGCTCACCTCAAACGTGTTGTAGGCGAGCAGCGCCTTACATATGAGGAATTTACTACCTTCTTGTTTCAAGTTGAGGCTTTACTTAATAGTAGCCCTCTCTATGCTCAAAGTCTAGATCCAAATGACCTCATTCCGCTGACACCAGGTCATTTTCTAACATTGGAGCCTTTAAATTCTATACCAGAACCTGATTTTTCCGACCTCAAGCTTAACACTTTGTCTCGCTGGCAGCTTGTCCAAATACTTCAAGCTGACTTTTGAAAAAAGTGGCGTTTAGAATATTTAAGCACACTTCAACAACGTGTTAAGTGGACTGGAAATGCAATGACATAAAAGTCAACCCTTTACTCGTTATTAAGAATGAGCAAAAACCACCTATGCAGTGGTCACTCGGACGTGTTGTAGCGCTACATCCAGGTGCTGATGTGCTTACTCGCGTCGTGACAGTAAAAGCCGCCACTGGTACTTATCGAAGACCGGTGGTCAAGTTATGTGTCCTGCCCCTGCCGGAGGTAGAACGCAAGTAAATTTTTCGAAATTTTGCTAAAAATTTTTTATTTTTTTCTTTTCTTTATATATAATTTTTTTTCCTTTTTATAATTTACTAGAATTAAGGTAAATTTTCGTGCATACTTGCACAATTTGAGTAGTAAGATATAGTTTTTTTTTCGTATCCTTACTAAAAACACACGTGTTTTGGTGGCCGGAAAATGTTGGTGAAAGAATTATTTGCCAGCTTTTGGCTACTTGTATATTTTAATATTATTTTTCATTTCAAATTTCGCGGGGTATATGCATATGACTTATACCCGCACCGAGACACGCGCGACTCTGCGCGAGGAGTCGAAATCGGGAAACTGACAAGAAGCACAATAAACGCCGTGAGTGCTACAATTTTCCCGTTTTTCCTATCTTCCAAGCGACCAAAACGACTGCAACTAGATTAAAACTAAGGTAGGTGCACTTTAGATATTTTATATGCATCATTTTTACTGATTTCCTTTCAATAAACTTTACAATTACGTTTTTTAATTTCTTATATCTCAAAATATTGGGTATTTCTCGAATAAGTGGTGTAAGTGGTGAACCAGCCAACCCAAACTCAACCCAACTTACGTTTGCACCCTCATAGTCTAAGATAAAGAATAACTTTGTTCTGACGGGCCGCCGACGCATCAGTTGCATCGCTGATCTAACTGATAAAGGTTTTTTTCTTAGATACCTATTTCTTAAATAAGTAAAATAATGTTGGATTAAAGTTTTTGTTTTGTTTATTTGTTTAGAATATACGTGTTATTTTTATATTATTTTTACAGCTTTGGAATATACAGGGTGTTTCCTAGACATTGGTCAAAAATTCGTGGTGTGATTCCTGGAGTATTTTCATAAAAAAAAGTTCCGGAAACATTTGTGGAAAAATGGTTTTTAAGGGAGCTGCGCCCCTTTAAAAAGGGCAACTGAAGACTGTTTTTCCTCAATATTTCCGAAATATTTTGAGGTCATAATCGAATTTTCCGTCAAAATTTTATGCAGTGTACCAAATTTCACAATGTTTTTATCAGGTTTTTCGAAACTGTTGAGGAAAATTTAGGGTGTTAATGTATCAATCTCGAAAATTGTGATTTCCTCGAAAACTACTCGCCCTATCGATATGAACTAAGAGCACCTTTCTAAAATCTCAATGTGAAAAAACTACCATAGAAAAAATGGGATTCTTTTTATCCTTAACACCCCTGATTAAAATTTTGCAATTCTGAGCTGAAATTCTGATGCATCTTTAAAAGTTTATACGTTGTACCAAATTTCATGATTTTTGCATCGACGGTTTCGGAAATATTGATGAGTAATAGTCTTTTGGGTGCCCTTTTTAAAGGGACGCAGCTCCCTTAAGAACCAGTTTTCGACAAATGTTTCTAGGAACTTTATTTCATGAAAACACACCACGAATTTTTGACTAATTTTTAGGAAACGCCCTGTATAATGCTATGTTTTTTTTTCGTGTTTAGATGTATGATGTAAGTATTCAATAAATTATGTTATTTTTGTTGTAATTTTCTCTTCCTACTTCTACATTATACCTAAAAAGTAGGTGAAGGTAAATATCCCGTACTAGACTGGAACAAGATTATGCATGACGAAATTGCGATACATTTGCGAGACTCTCGTACGTGACGCGAGACGAAACGAGACTCGAGGGTGCGAGACGAGACTCGAGACAAGACTTCATTCATCGGCGAGACGAGACAAAACTTTGTGAAAGTCTCGTCTCGTTGGTCTCGTGTGAATCACTACATCCTCGTTTGAACAAAAATACAAACACCTACCGGGTACTAATTTCTAGTTAGTATTTAAGTCTTTGTTAAATTCATTTTGGGGCTCATTGATATTTTATGATGAAATTAAAGAATGATTAAATTTTAATATTCTTTTAGGTAAAATTTGGTAGTGCACGTGTACATGTGGAACATGGAGGAACCGCCACTGTGTTTGTGTATGTATGTCTGTCCGTAACACGATAGCTCCTAAACTGCTAACCGATTTTAATAAAATTTTCAGGTAAAATAGTGTTCAATACGCTAACGAGCTAATTAGATTTTGGTCAAAATAAATCAATCCTAATGACAGTTTTATTAAATAATTACAAAATAACTTTTTACCGGAGAATCGCATCAATATGCGGTTTTCGGAATATAGTAGACTGTATTTTACTCAATAATTAATGTTTTAATCAAAAACTTCGTAGAAGCTTTAGTTTCTGATAAATTGACAAAAAAACTGTTTTCATGGGTGATATACGTATCATGATTTCACTTGAAGTGTGCTAATAGGCTAGCTAGGAAGGCCTCACATCCGTCATGTATCCATTTACTTTTTGCTGGATAAGGGGTTTTTTAATTTAAGAACAAAGAAATTATAAATTATATTGAGTTTTTCAACATAGTGTTGCAAAAATCACCTAATTTTTATAGCGCAAGTATGGTTTGATCTGTTTATTTAATAACAATAATAAGTATACAGGTCGAGGCATAAGTAGGTGAACAAATTAGGAGGAATGGTTCCTTGGCTTACTCTAAGAAAGTGTTTATAAATATAGGTCAGCAAATCATTAGTTGCGGAGCTACTTGGCTAAACGCTCTCTGTTATGTTTTTCTTAACGCTATTTAATGGAAGAGAACAAATAACATCGGTCCATCGCTAATAATTGCCTTAAGGCTCTGACGAAATGCTTGGTTCTTGTAAAAATTATTTAAAAAAATACGCTATTCTATGCTAAAATTGGAAAACTGCATACGACTTTTCGCACTGAAGTTAGATTTTGTGTAAACTTTAAAAATAACCGTAATTTGTACAAGTTAAGAAATAAAAATAAATAAAAAAAATGGCTAGAGAGAAATACATCAGACTGGCAGACGTCACAAGAAGAACGTTCATTTAGGTCAAAAAGCATTCAAATACCGCATTCATGACACTAATATAAAAAAAATAACGTAAACAATAACCTACCTTTTCTTACCATTAGTTTATGGGGTACAAGGGCGAAAATTTAAATTTTTACTGAAATTTAGCGACTGTCAGGCAACTCATACACCAGCATTCCTTCCTCTGGGAATATTTTATTTTACTTATTACGCTTTACTTTTACCCTTTCAAATTTCGAGGCCTTTCATCTTAAAATTTATATATCGTACGTACTTTTCATTTATAATCTTAGGTTTTAAAGTATAAAATTATCTAGGGGGATGCAGGGAAACGCATTTTGTGTCAGTAGACTTTAAGAGGAAGAAACTCTTTTAGAAATCAAGATAAAATGATTGCAGTGTAAATTAACAGCAAATGAAACAAAATTACAATTGTGTTAGTAAGCTAGTTAGTAACAATGATATAAATTATTGTTTGTAGGTGTTTAGCTAATTTATAAGTTAAAGCTTTTTTTTTGTTAATATCTCTAAAACAAAAGGTCCTACCAAGTTTTTAGTTACAACACAAATTTTATTTTTGAACAAAATGTGCGCTACAATATGCCGAAAACCGCATATTGATGCGACGCTCCGTTAAAAATTTAGCATTTTTTTTACTTTTTAACTGTCATTAGCATTTATAAATTTTGACCAAAATCTAATCGAAACTATTTTATCTAAAAATTTTGTGAAAATCGGTGTGGCGGTTTAGGAGCTATCGTGTTACGGGCAGAGTTACACACACACAGTCAGCCATCACGACGATTCACCCATATAACACATTTTCGGCGTTATCTCAAAAAAAAATTTTTTCTTTAGACATTGCTGTGCGGGCTAGAAAGGTAAAAATATATTTATTGTTTGAATAAAGCGTTTAAAAAGAACTTTAAATCATGTCTTAAAATTCGGAAATTTTATTATAGATACACTGCAAATAAAAATTCCGTACAAGGAAAACTGAATTAATAATTTTTAGTTACTGAAGTTACTACTTTTTTGTAGTTGACATCTAAAATATCCAAGGCAATTTTTTAAATGTCATTTGGTAAGAACTTTTTCTTGTCACGTTCAGTGGCGTTTCACTAAAATAATTTAAATTGTCAGAGGTCAGTGACATCAAAAATCATGCAACATATAAACAAACATGTTTGTAGGTCACCCCCTGTATATGTTTTGTTATAAAATTATGAAATAACAAGGACGTCTCATACTTTGATTTTGATTTAAATAAATTTGACTTTGAAGGGTTTGTCGCGTCTCTATATCTTTAAATAAATATGTCATACATACCTTTATATTATAAGCATGAGTGTATCTATTAATACCCTGTTCTAACCTCACTTTTATATTATCACTTGAAAATTTTGTTTTGACATCCAACCATTCTGTTTTACACTATAATGTGCCAAATAGATAAACTTTTATTACTTGTGTTTTACCTCCTGATCATCTGGATCTCATATCTTTGGTAACGTATTTAGAAAACCATCTTTTGTCTTAAACCTGGGACTTTTGCAGCAGACAGCTAGTAATAAAGATAAAGATAACAACGGTTGACACTTAGTTAAACAACTCTGATTCTAATCTAGGTAGCTTTAAGCACTAAAAGCCACTAAAGCTAACGGTTTAAGTTCGCCGGAACTCCCTGAATAGTTGGATTATCTCTTATCTGCTAATAAAATGTGCTCGAGTATGTCTGACCTACTTACAAATAATATGTATACACCTAATAGGAAATCGGAGAGAAGCAATAAAGGTTAAGCAACCAAATCTTTAGACTGAAATTCAAATTTTATATTATTTTTAAAAAAAGTTGCATTTAGTCAAGAAAAGAAAATTTTGCTTGGAAAATAGTTCTAGATAAGTTTGAGGACGTGGCGTAACTAGCAAATATTGATGGAGAGGGGCAGTAAGGTGAGTTGGGGCAAGTCCAACCACTTTTTCTATTAGTACGGCTTTAGAACGCAATGCTCTTTTAAATTTATTCAGAGTTTCAAAGCTTTTTTTTTCTATAATATTTTTGAAGTGTTGTTAACTAAATAAACAATTATTGATTAAAAAACGGCAACCCTGAATTTTTTGTAAATTTATTTTTTTGTTGGTGACCGAAATCGCTCTTGCCCCATTTGAAGGGGCAGAGCGATTTTACACAGAACAACGCTATATAAAGTTGTGGTAGATTTATTGGGGGAAGAGCCTTTTACAGCAAATTTTCCTGATTTTTTTAATTTTTGAAGAATGATTTTATCTTTAACCGTTAACATTTAACAAACTTTTGAAGAAGGTAAAACTAAAGGAAAATTATTTTTTAAATCTTCTTTTTATATTCATAAAATTAAACAAAAAAGAGAAACACGAGGAAACTTACAGAAACTTAAAAATAAACTTACAAATGTAAAAAAAACGTGAAAAAACTACTAACTAAACAGCTTTTTTGAGCTAACAGGCAGTATATAATCCCTGAATATTAAATCTACTGAATATTGTTGGTATCAAATAAAACTGGAAAATTCATTTCACCTCTTCTCCCAAGTACTGGAGCAGGTAAAATTGAAATGATGTAATCCTTTTGAAGATCTGAAATATCATTAATTGGGGGGAATGCAAAAAGCGTATTTTTTTTTAAAGAAAGCTGTTTTTTCTCGCATATTTAATAGTGCGACTGAAAAACGCACTTACTCCACAAGCAAAAGACGCACTAGCCCCGGTAGCGCATTTCGGGGGGGCAAGTGCGACTTATGCTCCATTCTATAAACCCGAAAAGGAAACAAGAAAAATATTATCAAATGGCAATATATAGACTAGAAGATTTACCTCAAACGGGCCAAACTAAAATTTTCACAAAAAAAATCGACAGGAAATTGATTTAAAAATGACACGTATACTCGATGTGCGACTGTACCAATTAGGGCAGCAGACAAAAGCCGACTGGAGTAAAGTGTGCGCCCTGTTTGCTTCAGATAGTAGTACGCGGTGTTGCCAAGCCTAGTAGGATATAGTTTATTTAAACAAATTGTAATTATTACTCATAGCTTTATTTTTGAAGGTTATAGTCGCACTTGCCCCAAGTCACTTTATATAGAAGGGGGCTTATCCCAAGTCAACATAAATATACCAACGAAAAGTATTTTTTTTTAAATAATTATAATTTTTCCCCAAATTTCATTATAATAGCAAAATTTGTAAAAGCTATGTAAGTAAATAGTTAACATAGTAATTATTTCTTTTACGAGCGTGCAAAAAGTAACTTTAACGATATTTCGTTGGAACGATGTACTTTTCCGCACGATTTTACTTATTCGCACCATTTCGATTTTTTTTCGGACGTCCAAAATGCAAGAATCCTCCTATTCACAATCGTTTCCAAATGAAAACCCGTCCTCCTACACACCAGTTTCATTTTCAAGAAGTGCTGCTGTACGGATGCCACCAGAAGCACCGAAGGAAGAATCCTGTAATGTGTTACAGCCTGTGCAGACCAATATATCTTCCTCCATTTACTACACTAGTAATTCTCAGCAGCAAACTGATCAATGCATTTCTGTAGTGGGCCAAACACCAACCAATCAAATTCAAATAAGAAACGACGTTCTTCAAGATATTGCGGCATCTGCTATATTGCTAATGAAACACAAAGTGCACTATCAATTTCAATATTTACCATTGTTAACTTTTTCGTTATTGTTGATTAAATGTTCTTTTCATAAAGTTTCTTATTAATATATCATGTTTCATTATTTTTCCGTGCATAAAAAAATCGTGTGGAACATGAAGATATTTAGGACTAATTAAATGATTTATGTTACTATTCTATCTTATGTATCATTTTCTATCATTATAACAAAATCTTTGCGACATTTTTTTTGATAAAGAAGATGGACAAAAACAGTCGTAGGAAAAACATTGTACCTAACTCTTGCGGAATCTATCTTTTCTACCCTTGACGGCTTGGCCGAACTCCGATCCACGTCGTTCGTGCAACTGCCGTCGCGTGCGGAAAAGTACCACTTTCCGCATTTGTTAGGTAACTAACTATTACCTACTCGTGAGCGGTAAAGTAATTACTTTACCGCACGCGCACCACTTAGAAACCTTGACAACGCGTCAATAAGACAGCGTCAATATTTGTTTACTTAGAGGTAAAATATTGTACCTAAAACATGCGGAAAGTATCTTTACCGCCCTTGACGGCTTGACCGAACTCCGCTTTGCGTCGGTGGCCAACTGCCGTCGCGTGCGGTAAAGTATTTTAGTACTTTCAACACTTGTTAGGTAAATAACTAAAAGATGCGGTTTGGTTTAAAAAACTATACAGTTAATCAATGTTTGATAAAAAAATGTACTTATAAACAAAACTTTTCACAGCTTAATAATATATATACAACAAATCACTTTACAATAAAAAGTCATCATGTATAAAATTAACCAAGGCCAACAAAACAATAAATGCCAGGACCTTCAAAAATCAGCTGATACCTTAGCCTTATTTTTGCATTGGGCTTGGGGAAGGATAGATCTTTCTTGTGATATTTTCAAAATTGTACTATAGATTTTTAGTGAAATTTCAGTAAAAGTTTTTCAAATACCATCCCGATAACACCAAACTTTTGTAAGAATGAAAGGTGATTAAAAGTAATATATTCAGGATTTAGCACTCCTTATTTTGAGTTCAGATTTCAAATTACCCCTCAGAGCCCAAAAAAATATTTAAGATATAAAGTCGAGCTATACTAGGCTTATTCTCCAGAAACTATCATTTTTGTCTGATCAATTTGAAAATATTTTTTTGATTGAGATTTCGAATTTTAAAAACGTCAATACAATCCTTACTGCACAAAGAACCCGATATAGTGTAAGATCATACAGTTTATATTTTTTCAATGGTTTTGGGGCACTTTTAAAAAACTACATCCAGAGGAATAACGGGTTGAACAGAGGAATGATTTTTTTATTTAAAACGACAAAGAAAAGGCTCATAATATAAAAAATAAAAAAACTTAAATGTAGTAACATAAAGAAATGATTAGAACTTTTAGTTCAGTAACATGAAAATATTATAATACTAAACGACAAAGAATAATAAAAAAATAGGAAAAATTAAATGTAGTAACGTAAAGAAATGATATGAACTCTTACATTGGTAACATAAAAAAGGAAAATACTGTAGTGTCCTAGTGAAAGGGGTAGGGTTAAGGTTATTTCAGCATGGAGGGTATAAACTAGGGTACGCGTGGTTCCAATCCTGTTTGAATCCCGGTTCTTGGGTTCAAGACACTCAATAGTAATAAACGAAAAAATTTAAGTTAAAAAGCAAGCTCGACTTACCTATTATTCCAGGAACGTAAATTCTGGAAGGAATCCGGCACTATCACCCGCGTGGGTATTGTTCAGAAAAACCGCAAGGTTAAAAATTGTGACGTATATGTCGATATATGAACGACGGCTGTGGTCATGAGTGTGTGTGTGCTCGATGCTTCCTTGTTTTCGCACAGCGCGCAGCGGCTCGCGCGCCGGTGGTTTCCACACAGTCCATTCTTCAGTGCAGAAGGAAGTAGGGGTAGGGAGGGTGGAAACACCTAATAAGGGATGCAAGGAAAAGTGCGTCGAGCTTGATAATTATTTAGAGTAAAAGTAAATTAAACGCGCAAATTTCTATTTGCAATAGTGTAGTAAAATTAACTAGAAAAACAAAAAAAAAATAATAATAATACTAAATTCTAAAAACTTCCCAAAAACGTTACAAACAAAAATAAAGCAATATGAGGGCGAGAACGAACCATTTCCCACCCCCATGAAATGCCGCGCAATTTCATTCATGAGAAGTAGGAGGGGGCAGTGGGCAAAGTTTGAGTGGTCTTTTATAGACGCCTTTGTTAGTTTTAACCACTGCAACCCTTGGAACCTTATCAGTTCCGTAGAATAATTCGGTAATTCGGCCAAGTGGCCAATCTAAAGGAGACGCATTTTCGTCTTTTATAAGCACGAGAGTACCAATAGTGACCGAGCTCATGCCCTCAAGCCACTTCGCTCTTTGCTGCAGCGTATGTAAATACTCGGTTCTCCACCGTTTCCAAAAATCCTGTTGGATTCTAACTAAAAGTTGCCACCTGTCCAATCTATTTAAAGGTATTTCTGTAAGTTCGGGGTCTGGGAGAGCATTAAGAGGTTCCAAATTTAAGAAGTGACCCGGAGTAAGTACAGCTAAGTCGGTAGGGTCACTCGATAGTTCACACAGGGGACGCGAATTAAGAACACCCTCTACTTGCGCCAGAACGGTAACGAACTCTTCGTACGTTAGTAATTGTTTGCCAATCACACGCTTTAAATGAGTTTTAGTAGACTTAATGTTCGACTCCCAAAGCCCACCCATATGGGGGGCCCCAGGTGGGTTAAAATGCCACTCAATGGATTCTTGTTTTGCACAATCTTCGAATATTTTACGTAAGTATTTATCAGCAGAAACAAAATTCGTGCCACAATCTGTGAAAATGTGCTGAATTCTGCCTCTTCTAGCCATAAACCGGCGCAGAGCGGCCAAAAAGGCATCAGTAGACATATCCGAAACCAAGTCAATGTAAACGCATTTTACGACACAGCAAATAAACAGGCAAACGTAGGATTTAACTATCTTAAAACTACGCAATTTTGACGTTTTAATGTCAAAAGGGCCGCAGAAATCGATTCCTACTTGTGAGAAGGGTTTGGCTTGACATAATCGAAATTTGGGCAAATTTCCCATAGGAGGTTGAAAAGCAATGGGGTTAGTTTTCCAACATGGAAGGCAACTGTGCAATATTTTGCGGACCACTCGTTTAGCAGCAAGGATCCAAAAGGATTGAAAAAATATAAATAAAGTGGTCTGTAATCCGCAGTGTAATGTATATCTTTAATAAGCAATGTGGTAAAAATGCAATTATTAGGTAAAAGCAAGGGGTATTTTTTTTCAAAGCATAAATCCGAATGACTCAAGCGACCGCCTACTCGTAATAAGCCCGTTTCAGCTTCCAAAAACGGATTTAACTTTTTTATTGCCCTATTGTTTATTGGCCTATTTTCTTGCAACAAACTAATTTCCTTTTTAAAATAAATAGATTGGAAATGTTTAATTATAAAAAGTAAAGCGCGATACAACTCAACATTCGTTAAATACGGCTTCTTAATTTTATTTTTATTTTTAAAATTTTCAACAGCGCGCAAAAAAAATCCTACAATTCTTTTTATCGCGGATAGCGAACAATATTTTTCAAATAAATTATCAATAAAACTTTTTTGCACGAAAATCGTAAGGTTCAAACTGTTAATCAAATTGCGTTTTTCCTTTTGTGATTCTTCGCATGAAGGCAAATTATATTTCGTAAATGACCAGGTATCTACAGGGTCATATAAAAAATCTGGACCTTTGGACCATTGAGTAAAATTTAAAAAATCGCTTGGGTACGTCCCCCTTGACCCGCAGTCAGATATATTCATAGCCGAAGGGACATATAACCAATATTCGGGATTTATGCGTTCCTGAATGTAAGCCGCCCTATTCGCAACATAGGTTTTCCAGTTATGCGCAGAGCCTTTTATCCAATCTAACGCGCATTGGCTATCAGAAAACGCAAAAATATTTTCAAAAGTTATTTTACTTGAAAAAGTCTCATAAATAAAGGTTAAAAGTTTACAAAGTAAAACACAGCCGCATAGCTCTAAACGGGGAATACTTTGTCTTTTAAGGGGAGCTAATTTTGATTTACCAGCCACAAAAAAATTCTGAATAGTATTATCCGAGTAGGTACACCGTATATAAACCATGCAGCAATAGCCAAGTTCACTGGCATCACTAAACCCTACTAATTGAGCTGTAGTATAGTTAAAAATATTTATTTTCCTAGGAATAGTAAAATTTTGTAAAAAAGAAAGTTCAGATTTAAATTTTTCCCATTTTGACAAAACTTCCGGGGGTACCTTTTCATCCCATTGAAGACCAACAGACCAACAATACTGTACCAGTGCTTTTCCATAAAAAGTAACTGGCGTCAAGAATCCGCATGGATCATACATTCTTGCCAGGTCACTAAGTATAGTTCTTTTGGTGCACACTGTATGTCTGCTGTCCTCAAAAGAGTAGAAAAAATGGTCTTTTACTGGATTCCATTAATTAATTTTTTGTATATTATCGCAATGTTGATCAAAAGATAAAGCATTGGTTTGAATATGGGATTGAGGCAGATTTTGTAATAATCGGGGGTCATTACTGGTCCATTTTCTAGCCTCAAAGTTACCCTTTCCTAAGAGCTCAATTAGTTGATTTTTTAATAAAATCGCGTTTTTTAAATCGAAACTACCGGTCGTCACATCGTCAATGTACGTGGATTCCCTAAGCACCTGTGCAGCCAGGGGTAGTTCCGGGTAATCAGTGGCAAGTTGTAAAAGAGTTCGTATCGCAAGATACGGGGAGCATGAAACTCCAAATAGTACAACGTTTATTTCGTAATCTGTGATAGGTTCATGTGGCGAAAAACGCCAAAGTATTCTTTGAAATTTATGTTGACTTGGGTCAATAGCAATTCTTCTGTACATTTGTTTCAAATCGCAAGTGAAACAAACTTCATGTAATCGAAATTTAAGAATAATAGCAACTAAATCTTGTTGCAATTTAGGCCCTGTATACACAGCAGAGTTAAGAGAGACCTTATTAGCCGCATGGCTTGAGGCGTCATACACAATCCTCATAGGGGTTGTTGAGGAGTCTTTTTTAAAGACAGCATGATGACTGATGTAGAAAAAATTGTGCATCTCAGCATCCGAGGGCGGCGCAACTTTAGTCATGTGCCCCTGGTCTATATAATCTTGCATAACCTCGGAATAAATAGAATTAAAAGATTGATTAAAAAGTAACCGTCTTTCAAACGAAAAAAAATCTGCGCAAAGCAAGAGTGCGCGTGTCTCCAAAATCGGGAGACGTGACTTTAAGCGGCATGGAGACGATGTAACGCCCCATGGAGTCCCTTTTAGTAGTTTCCTGAAAGTATGTTTCACAAAAAACGTCCTCTGGGGCAAAATGTTTTTTGCTAGGCACTTCCTTTACTTCCCAAAACTTTTGTAGCGTAGAATCAAGAGATTGATTTTCCGATAAAGTAAAAAAAGCGCTACTTTTTAGTGAACAAGAAGAGGTTTCTTTAACTTTACCTAGAAGCGTCCAACCGAAAGAGGTATTTATACAGACAGGTTTATCAGGGCCGTTATTTATTCTCCCGTCTTGTAAAATATAGGGAAAAATGTCATTTCCAAGTAAAAAATCAATTTTTTCCGATTTATTAAAATAGGAATCAGCCAAGGTTAAGTTATCGATAAAGTGCCAGTCCTGCAAGTTATAAGGAACTGATGGTTTATTATCACAAATTTTATCAATCACAAAAAATGGTGTATTTATTGAAAATAGAGGGCCCACTAGGGAGCCAATAGTACAATTTATGTAAAAATTAGCAGTCGAGTTCATTTGATCTAACCCCTGTAGAGTCATTTGTATTTTGCATTTAGGTAGACCTAATTTATTCGCGAAATTTTTTGTTATGAAACTGCTTTGGGCTCCAGAGTCCTAAATGCCACGGCCTACATGCCAATTATTAAAAACATCTTTAATTTTAATTAGTACGGTAGAGAGCATGACCTCATGATGATTAAGTAACATGCCAACAGTAGTGCGTTGCTGACCGCTAGAGATTTGCTGACCAGTAGAAGTGGGTTGACTTGTTGAGGTCAAAAATGGCAGACTCACGGGAATCCCAGGGAGTGCAGCGGATGTGCTCTGAATAGCTAGTACCGAAGAATGAGTAGAATCAGTATAATTAGGGGTAGTATTATTCGTATAGTTATGAGTAGGTGACCCTTGCGCATTATTAGTTGCAAAGCATAAAAGAGAATCATGAAACTTGGCACAATGTAAGCACCTTTTTGTGGTCTTGCACCCGATCTGCGTGTGCGCAGACGCGAGGCAGTTGATACAAGCTCGTCGAGCTTTAATAATATCAAAACGCTCCTGAGGACATTTCTGCAAAAATGAAGGACACTGGAAAATAATATGTTTACCTTGACACAGTAGGCACGAAAGGTTTTTATTATTGCTAGCATCAGTAGAGCTATTATTCTGTCGGTCTTCCGAGTTCACAAAAAATGTAGAACGGTTATTTCTATTATTAGAAGACGAAGAAAAAGTCGTAGAGCGCGTAATATTTTTACTTATTGTAGCGGGTTGAGGTTGAGGTTCCTTTTGAGGAAGAGCCTCAAGGGCAGTGCATTGCCTGGACACAAAATCTTTAAGAATATTGAATTTCGGTATTTCCGTGGACGCGTGTTCCTTTTCAAAGGCCTTTCTGGTCGAGTTGTCTAGCCGATCTAGGAACATCATAGTTAAAATAAAATCTGAAAGCGCCGCATTTTCCAACTTAAAGTTTTTTAAAGCCGCTAAATTTTTCGTAAAGGTGTCGATTAAATTACGTAAATCTATTGCATTTTCAGATTTAAGGGGAGTAATATTTTCCATTTTTTTCCAGTGTGTCTCGGCCCTCAGGCGTTTATTATTATACCTATCGAAAAGAGTAGAATACGCAATATGGTAATTTTCGTTAGTTATCGGTATATCTGAAATAAGGTCCAAGGGAGGGCCTTCTAAGTAAGAAACTAAAATATTAAATTTTTCTAAATTAGTGGCCTTAGTAGAGGTGTGAACCATCGTATTAAACGTTTGTTGAAAGGTGGGAAATTGTTTTAAATCACCCTTAAATGGAACCAATTTCATTTTTGGAATCAAAGTATTTTCCGAGTGGCAAACGAACGTACTATTATGATCTGGGGAAGCTATCGAGAGATCCTCACTTGCTTTTTCAAACGGTTCATAGTGAATCGTTTGAACATCTTGGGATTTTTGAAAAAAATCCTCAAAAAAAGCATTTTCAATGGCAACTTTTGCCGCATCCGTAGCAACCAAAGTAAGCACAGAATTATGGTGCTTTTCAAAGTCCTTTTCGAATTTTTTAAGCGATCTAAACCCCACCTTAAGTTTATTATGTAAGAAAGGATCAGTTTTTGCCTTTTCAGCAGAGGAAAAAAGGTATTTTAATTGTTCCATGGCCGTATTACGTAAAACCGTGGAACGGATAATTTTTTCCTGTGTTGTAGGCATTATGTAGCAAATTAATTATTAATATCTTAAATGAATAGATGGCAACTACCTATGTATAGGTATATTTATCAAAAATTTATTAACACAAAGACACCGCAGCAAAGCGAACGGCGAGAGGGCATAAAAACTGTGCGAGTTTTTTATCACCAGCTGCAGATTTGATCTCGTGTTTTTTATATATGTACTGGTCTTTTCAAAAGTATTTTAAAAGACGAAATTTAATATTATTTTTTAATATTTATCAATATATTATATATTTTAGTATTAATTAACAATTAAATGCACGTAAATGCGTGTATTTAAGTATTGAAAAATTTCTACACTTTGCAATAAGAAATTTATTTAGCAAATTAAGTCCTTAAAATTCCAAAAAACAGGATGATTTTAACAGGATTGAACATATCCGACTCGAAGGACCAAAATGAAAGGGGTAGGGTTAAGGTTATTTCAGCATGGAGGGTATAAACTAGGGTACGCGTGGTTCCAATCCTGTTTGAATCCCGGTTCTTGGGTTCAAGACACTCAATAGTAATAAACGAAAAAATTTAAGTTAAAAAGCAAGCTCGACTTACCTATTATTCCAGGAACGTAAATTCTGGAAGGAAACCGGCACTATCACCCGCGTGGGTATTGTTCAGAAAAACCGCAAGGTTAAAAATTGTGACGTATATGTCGATATATGAACGACGGCTGTGGTCATGAGTGTGTGTGTGCTCGATGCTTCCTTGTTTTCGCACAGCGCGCAGCGGCTCGCGCACCGGTGGTTTCCACACAGTCCATTCTTCAGTGCAGAAGGAAGTAGGGGTAGGAAGGGTGGAAACACCTAATAAGGGATGCAAGGAAAAGTGCGTCGAGCTTGATAATTATTTAGAGTAAAAGTAAATTAAACGCGCAAATTTCTATTTGCAATAGTGTAGTAAAATTAACTAGAAAAACAAAAAAAAATAATAATAATACTAAATTCTAAAAACTTCCCAAAAACGTTACAAACAAAAATAAAGCAATATGAGGGCGAGAACGAACCACCTAGTGTGCCATTTAATTTTAGTCCATTCTTATTTAATTACTTTCTTTTAGTAAATATTCATAATATATACTATTCTGTTTTTGTGAGGCAGACCATAAAGGTGTGGGATTCGGAGTGTTTCTTTAACACCTGGTGACCATTTCCTTTCGTTTTTAAATTCGCCATGATTTCTCCATTGGGGTAGTGGCACTAACACACCACGCTTGCCAAGCGTGTTGGTGAGTTTTTATTCAGCCGCCCATTCTGAGACAGACGCTGTTCTGAGTCAGATGTTGCAGTGTTTATTCTTTTTTATTATCCCTAAAAGAAGGCTTGCCACCTTCCCTATGTTCGCCGTACCAAGGTCCTTCCTCTCCGCCTTTCATACCGGTGTGGTCTTCTCGCGTGTCCCTGGGAAAGGAACCGTAGACAGGTGCTAACCGTCCGGGTCAGAGAGTATCTGGAATTTATGGAAGGCAGAGGTCGATTTATTTTCCCTGACCTCTAATGAGGGCTACCCGTACCCGTACTGTTCTGTTTCTGTAAACTATTTTAATTATTGCCATACATTCAACATACAATAAACAGTTAACATCCTTGTAACCATATCACAATTCCAAAATGTAAAAGATTATATCCAAGGATATTACATGGCGACCCTGCCACCCGCCTAGTAAATTCCAGGTGATGGAACCAGTTAACAATCACGCTATGGATATGGACCCAGAATTAAATTCAACTGGAAAAATCATAAAAGTGAGTTTCGAAAAGTGGATTTTTTTGTCAAACCAAACATCAGCCCAGTGCTTAGAGGAAATTTAAATTTATGGTATATTGCTTCATCATTAATATTGTATTTTAATATCCTTTCCTTTTTTCCTTTTTAATTTTTCGTATCTTCTCTTCTCTGCTTCCCTTTTGCGCTAGTCTTTTAGTCTTTCTTCACGTGATAATGTCATGTTATATCAATATTATTTCACTCTATTTTGAATTTAGAGAAAGTTTAACATTATTGTGTCCAAATCGTGTAAAAAGCGACAATAAAATCATTTAATAATAATAATAATAAATAACATTACCTGAAACCTATCATTCCTCTGGACTTCCAATCATTCTCTGGTTCTTAAAAGTACAGAGGAATGGTGCCAGAGGAATGACGATTTATTAGTTAATTTGTCCTAAGTAAGACAATATCACTAATCCTAACGTACAAGTTGCTTCACAGGGAGGAGAACATATAATCTTGTAATTATTTATAACAATGAATGGCAAAAAAATATAAATAAACAAAAAATACTTACCAGAGGAATGATACGACTGTGTGTGACATAAACAATTTTGCAACAAAAGTCAACAAAAAACACGTGTGGTTTTTATAAACAACATTTGTTTACTGACACAATGCAAGAATGAGGATAGAAAAGGGACTTTGGCTTAGGAGGATGCAATTGCTGCAATCTATTATCGTGATTTTTAGACATTTCTTACTAGCCAGAGGAATGACGACGAAAGTCGGTAACACACTTCATGTGCAAATTTCTTAAAACCTATGAAGTATAAAATAATTATATCTTCCCTTTAATGATGTTTCAGATATTCACATTAACAATAAAAATTCACTTATTAAGAAATATTAATAGTTTTTGTATAGTCTGTCTTTTTATGTGAGCACTCAGTGGTGACATGCCAGAGGAATGATATTTGGACCAGTTTTTTGGCAATAATTTAAAAGTTTAAAACAATTTTTATATTTTTTTTTGTGGGCCGAATAAAGTGGATCCCTATCTTTTAAAATAAATAAATAATATTTGCGATGTTTTGTTTGTTTGTTGTGAAGATATAGACTGGTAACATCAAAAATGATTCGGTTTTTCGTCGGAGAATAACCCACTAGATATAAATTAAAGGCTGAAAATAAATGGATCAATGATAGATCTGATACCCTCACACTCCAAGTAAACTCCATGCTATATCAGCCATGAAAAATCTTGTAAAAAAGCTCTTATAAAGTTTTTGGTTATAACACAAATTATTGAGAAAAATATGTTCCACTATAATCCGAAAACCGCATATTGATGCAAGGCTCCCTTAAAAAGTTAGCATATTTTCAATTTTTAACTGTTATTAGCATCAATGGATTTAGAAAATTTCATGAAAATCGATTCAACAGTTTAGGAGCTATCTTGTTACGGACAAACATACACATACAGACAGACATCACACCGATATTGCTAAGTCCAAATAAACCCAAATAACACTTTTTGGCGTTATCTCAGAAAAAGGTTTTTCTTCAAAAACAATGTCTTTTCTAGCGATTGCTACGCGGGTTAGAAAGGTAAAAATGATTGTTTTGTTGACTCGCCTTATGAGAATCCCGAAAATAAGCACACAGAAAAAAAAACGGACAGGAAATATTCGCAGATAAAAAAATCGTACATGGAAAAAAACGCACACGGAAAAAAGACCACATGAAGAAAAGCCCGTAGGGTTTCACAATCTTGCGTAAATTTAAAAAAACTTGATTAAAATATTGTAATTTTATATGGTAGATAAAAAATGGCAAATTTTCAAAGCCAGAATTTAAATTATTTATTTTGAGGTAGATAAAACAAAACTTAATTTAAAAGAAACATCAAAGATTGTTTGACCACTGCGTAGAATCACTCTATAAAGTCACGTTACCATTATTCAAAAATAATGTACACATTTTTATAAAATTTAAGTTTCTTGCCATTTTCAGTATTTCTTGTGAGTGTGTATGAAAAATTGCAACACTATTACAATTTACGCGAAATTTTGGGGTGTAGAGGGTGTCATTTTTGATGGTATTGAATGGCTGGAACTCAATTATTATAAAACATAGAGGACTTGGGATTTAACATTACTCAAATTTTGAGACAAGATATTTTCTTGCCAAAAGTGCTTTTCTAGCCCTTGTAGTTTTGAAGAATTTCGGAATTCCAGAAATCTATTATTAGAGCAGATATTTCAATTATGTTAAAACTTCTCTTCAGAAAGTTGATTCTGTTATTAAAATGACGTAGTCAAATTTTTAATCCGTTGAGTCAAATTCGAGATTTCAGAAAAAATTAAGGACCTGGATTTTTAATATTTTTTATAGCTAGGGTTAATTATTAGGGATCCAATGTTGAGCAGATAATTGAAAAAACTATGTTCGTATTAAACTTATTCATTTTTTTTTTAAATCTTGAATCCAAGTCGACGGACCAATAATTTGACAACTATTTTTTATGTTTCGAAATTTGAGGACAGTAATGTGCAGTCCCGAGGTCTCTATCTTTTATAGTACTTAAGTTTCCCAGTCAATACAATCAAAAATGGGACACCCTGTACCCTAGAATTCAATATTACTTTAAGAGGTGTACTGTCAAAACGAACCTCGAATTCCGATTAAGCGCACGAAGAAGGTAGATCTGGTCAAATGTAAAGCCCATCTTTTTGTTTTGTGTGACACGCTAAGTTTTCATAGACTAAAAATTTTAAGATATTTTAAAATTCTTAAAGTCTTCCAGAACTCAAATATTTTAATGTAAATTTTTTTTCAGTTTTCAAAATTTTATGAAACTTTTAATATACTACATAGGAAAAAAGCTATACTGGCCATGTGGAAGCCTGCTTAGAAAGAGAAAAACTAATTTAGTAGGTGTTTAGATATTATCTAATAGAAGCAAATATCACTCTTTAGCCCCTCCCAGTTCTTGCTCCTTCTGTCATGTCAAGTAGAATGATCTTTATTGTATTTTCTACTACAGATTTAAACGAACATACACTGTCGATGCATTAACGAGAGCTCGTTTGTTCTCCCGCCAAGTTTGGTGTTTGATTCTACTCCGGTGTTCCTGCTCTTTTTTTAACTTTTAGTTCATGGGTCGCTACAATTTAGTGAGATCGGATTAAACCCTTATATTTTAATTCTTATCTATACACCTGCTAAATACTTCTTTCTTTTCTAAGCAGGCTTCCTGATGGCCAGTATAGCTTTTTTCTATATGGTCTATAGATACACACCTCTCTTTTTGTTAGCAAAAAGTTGAAATGATCAAGTAACCTAACCTGTTTCTTTTTTAAATAGAACATTTTAATTCAAAAACTTTTCCCTGCTTTTATTTTAATTAATGTGTGAGCTTGTTACGCGGTTCAGATAAATAATTAAGGAATTCTATACATTTAAAATAAATTGTTTTATAAAGGTAAAATAAAAACAATTTCAAAAGGCTTTGAAACTGGTGGCAGGCCCTACTGGACCTCCATGCACTGCGACCACAAATGAACTCTGCAGATTACAACAATAAATGATTAACACTTTGGCTCAAAGATATAAAAAAAGTGGCTTTATTTCAAAAAAAAAAACCGTCATTCTTACTTCACTATTTTAATGACAATCAGCTGTGACCAATGTTAGATAAAAAAAAATTCAGCATACGTTTGCGACGTCAAAAAAGTGGTAGATCGTGGTCCGTTTATTAAAATACAAAATATATTGCACATCTGTGGAGTTTACAGTAACTTACTCCGATTTGATCCGTAATAATATATTACAAGATAATTATGAATATTAGAAAAAATGTAATAAAAATTATTGAATTGCCATGCAAAATATTCAAATTCAATTTCTTTATGATTTAAACCTTTAACCAAAATTTAGACCAGTCGGGACTAAGCCTATAGACTTTAGACTAAGACCATTTAGTAAATACTACTGTAAAAATTGTTTAAAAATTTTCACATTCTAGGGTACCTATAGTGGCATTATCTTGGATGACTGATCTTAATAAAGCATTATTTATTTTCTAATTTACTCCAAATCTCATATAACTTTTTAAGATTCCTATTCAGAGCTTCTAGAGTTCAGTGGGGTAGAGTCAACCACGGACACAGGTGATTTGGAAAAAGCCATTTCCTTCCTCATCGTGGCTTGCGTAAAACAAAGTAGAACATAATATATATATATATATATATATATATATATATATATATATATATATATATATATATATATATATATATATATCTATGTATATATAGTATATTCAGGGTTCGTCAACGATCGTTTGGCCATTGAAAAATATGTGAATTGAAGTAAGATCGCTATTTAAATAAATGGCACTAAGAGAGATAAATAGTTTAGCGCTGTTATCAAGTTAGCAATTCAAGAAAATGGGTTTTTTTTCGCGATCTAATGATGTTACTCTTACTTACAGAGTAGGCAAAAAAAAGTTAATAAAATCCTTAAAAACGCTTGATTTTAATTGCTGTAGCGCCATCTCTTAGATATCATTTGAACTGTATGACTAGTAATCAATACTGCGAAACCGTAATTAAGTGTACAGGTAGACCTTTTTAACATGGCAAACATGTTAAAGGAGGTTACTACACGCACAAACAAAATATTCCACAAATTCAACTTTATGGATAACAAATTTCTTGCTCTTTATGTGTACCGATTAATTCTCAACCAGAGTTAGAAACCAATACTTTGAAAAGTAACTTTTACATTACAAATTACTTTACAGGAATGTACTTAGACAACTGTGTAATTAATTACAACAAAAATATAACTTAGTTATAAATTTCCTACTTGCAAAATAAAAAAAAGTAGTTGACAATTACTTTTTTATTTATTTTTTTCACTTTTTCATAACTTACAAAATGTGAAAATGCTTAATTTAGGAGCCTTCGTAATACATTCTGAACTTACCCTTTAATTCAGTACGAGACGTGGATTGCTTTAAATATTAAAAGCAAAATAGCTGTTTACAAATAATAACAATCACTTCGTACATCCTGGATAGTGTATGATGACTTTTAGCAACATGACTTCATTAGCCGCCGCCAGGAGATCGAACGGCACAAGAGTTTTAGAAAACACACTTGAACGGCATTCAAGCGCGACTTTAATAAAAGAGCAAGTTTATTGTGTAAGAAAAAATTACTAAAAAATTGAACTTTTCTCTATTTAATGTTTCCTGATTAAAGCTAAAATAACGAAATAAGTAATTATGACTATTTCTTCGTCTTTTAAAATTGGATATCTTACTGTGATTGCTCCTGTTTAGTAATAAAAAACTATTAATTAATTTTGAGGCACAGCAGCAAATGCTCCTAAATATGCGCGTCTTTGGTCCACTGACTTCTTGCTTTCCATCAGTTCATCTTTTTTTATACGCTTTTCATAAAAACTAAACGTTCGAAGTCGAGCCCTGTATACCCCTATGAAGTTGCCTTTAATACTTTGTTAACTCATTGTTTTTTGTTCCGAACCGACACCGTGGAGACGGTGATAGCATGGTCGGGTTGAACAGTGACGAAATGTCTTTCTTCCTTATAGACCGGTGGACGTTTTCGTCCCGCCATGGACTTAGTTTCCTTGGTTCTCTGTCGTTTCACTCGTAGAATGAAAAATAGGTTTCACCTATTTTTTCACTCTTTTTGATTCGCCTTTTATTTATTTTTCATGATGTGTTAATTTTTATAATGAAAAACTTTGAGCATTTTTAATAAAAAACTTGAGGGTGGCCATCACGATGGCCCTTATCTGCTTCGGGGAGCACTTCTCCTAGTTACTTTGCTGCTTAAAGGAAAACAACAAAATTTCTAAGCGAAGATTATTTTGTATTTTACCGTGGTATAGGTAGTTCGTAATCGTTCTAAGATTTGTGGGAATCATCAGGTGTTGATAAATATTGATATTGTTTGGTATAGGCTTTTATTGACATTCATTTGTTTTGCTCTTTTTCGTTTTAATATGCTCTCAGTAAAGCTGATCACACAGAAACTTGCATAGGCCGCAGAACGCGTAGCGTAGGGCTTTTAACCATTCAGCGATCGATTAGACGCGGCCATACTGGATTTTCATATGAAAAGTCCGTAGATGATTGGTCGGAGCTTATGCTATGCGCTATGCGTTTTTGTGTGTGATGGGCTTAAGTTTAAGATACCAAGCTATATATACATAATTAAATAAAACTGTAAAGTGTAAAAGTATCGTTTTAGCGATTTATTTATGATCTTGACGCCTGGACTAAATACAGGAATAATCGAAAGATTCGAAGCTTTGGAAATGAGGATGTATAGAATATTGCTTAAGACATTGCTTAAAAGTGTGTGGACAGTTCTTAAGGTTGTATGTAGATCAAAAATCGATTCCTAGACAACTAAATATAGGAACTGACTAACACAATTAAAAGTAAGAAATTCCAGGTCTCCTAATCTAAACCCAGTGAAGCACCTAGGAATATGTCTTCAGGAGTCTGATAGCCTTGTGAAGGGGGCAAGACCCCATGATGCCATATTTTTGTCATTTTATTTTTTATTCATGAAATATGTCAAAAATGCTAAAAAATTTAGGCTGGCGGGAGCCCGGAAGCCGAGGCCCTTCCTGCTGGGTGCGCTCATGCTAAAACAAAAGTCAAAAACGTTAAGTATGATAACTAAAAATATTTTGTGTTTTTGTAGCACAACCTTTATGTCTTATTTATTTTTGATCAAACATTTTAAATAATTTTACTTTTTTTCTTATTAATATAAGTAGGTGTATTAAGTGTGTTTCAAACAAAAGGTAACAGAGATATTTTTGAATATTTTGTGTGCTAATTTGTTCATGTCGATTTTGTTTGCAAGGAGGAGACTTATTTTTCATAGCACGCAAGTAGTACAGTTGTGCGGGTTCTGGATCAATTGGTAACATGCCATCCACTTCTCCGAAGTGGATGACCTGCTGCTGAAGAAGTGA
Source organism: Aspidapion aeneum (assembly GCA_963576565.1). NCBI lineage: Eukaryota > Metazoa > Arthropoda > Insecta > Coleoptera > Brentidae > Aspidapion > Aspidapion aeneum. The sequence goes on along the minus strand of OY755038.1, from coordinate 173,971,004 downwards.
ACTTGGTATGACCTTGGGGCTAAAAGAAGTGTGCAAGAAGCTGTCAGCAATGACGTCACTCTCACCACCACAAGAAAGCTCGTGCACTGGAGAGCCCTCCAATAAAACACAAAATGAAGAACCCCCAACTAAGGTTAAAAAAGCTCCATTACCTCCACCGATTATGGTAAATAGCGTAAATAATTTTAATGATATTTATGAAAAGTTAAATATCATACAAGGAGTTAAAATAAAAGTTTTAAATAACGAAAATATTAAAATAAATGTACAAGACGCAGACAGCTATCGGCTGGTTACTAAAATGCTTAATGAAATAAAGCATCAATGGCACTCATACGAAAACAAACAAATAAGGCCAATTAGAGTAATAGCGAATAGGCTACACTTCTCATGTGACCCACAAAAAATTGTAGCTGATCTACAAAAAAAAGGTTTTAAGGCACTGGAGGCCAGCAACAAACTTAAATGGAGAACAAGACAACCTCTTAACATGTTTATGCTCACATTTAGCCACGAGGAAGATATCAACAAAATTTTTGAAATTTCCAGTATCCTTGGGATTGAAGTGGAAATAAAAGCACTAAAAACCTCAAAGTTAGTCCCTCAATGCAAAAGATGCCAATCTTATGGACACACGCAAAAATATTGCGCTAAAGAACCACGTTGCGTGAAATGCACGGGGAAACATCTTACTGTAGAATGCCCCAAACCAAAAGAATCTGAGCCAAAATGCATCCACTGTGGAGGCAAGCATCCTGCTAACTACAGAGGATGCCTTGTTGCTAAGGAAATACAAAAATTGAAAAATAAACCTAAGAAACCGAATCTCATACCAAACCTGAGTACAAATAGACAAAACCAACAGACAAGAAACACAGTCACACAAAACTCTATGACAAGGACATACAGCCAAGTAGCAGCAACAGCTACTATACCTGATATTAATATCAGTAGTCAAAATACTATGGAACAAACACTACAATTAATTTTGGAGAAATTGAACAAACTTGATGAGCGATTAACTAAACTAGAAAGTAGCAATAACGGAGCTACCAATATGCCTCAAAATGGTCAGTAATCTTAGAATCCTAGCTTGGAATGCCAATGGTCTCTTGCAACATCAGCAAGACTTGCAAGTTATTCTAGACATAGAAAAAATTGACGTCTGTCTTGTGTCAGAAACGCATTTCACTAACCAGTCTCACATTAAATTTAAAGGTTATAAAGTGTATCATACAACTCACCCTAGCAATACTGCACATGGGGGAAGTGCTGTAATAATTAAAGAAAATATATCACACTATGAGGAGATAGGATATAAAACCATAGAGATTCAAGCTACATTAGTAAGTGTAAAAACCAAAACATATACATTAGTCATAAGTGCTGTCTATATACCACCAAGGCACTTACTAAAAAAAATCAATATCTTAATTTTCTCAGAAAATTAGGAAACCGTTTTATAGTTGCAGGTGACTTTAATGCAAAAAATACCTACTGGGGATCTAGACTGACGAATTCTAAAGGAAAAGAACTTTTGCAAGCTATTAGTGAATATCAATGTGAGCCGATATCAACTTGTAAGCCCACATACTATCCAACAGATCCACGAAAAATTCCAGATCTAATTGATTTTTTTATAGTAAAAAATATATCTTTAAGCTTTGTAGATATAGAAGAAAGTTTTGATTTACACTCAGATCATTCACCTATTATTCTAACTCTTAGTAAAAACATAATAAAGAAAGAAGCAAATATCTCACTAGTTAATAAACTGACTGACTGGATTAGTTTTAAACAAAGTCTGTCAGAAAAAATAAACCTATCAGTACCATTGCAAACACCAGAACAAATCGATAAAGAAGTTGAATATTTTGTTACAAATATTCAACAAGCAGCTTGGGAAAACAGTCCAAAACCAAAGATAATTTTTAAGGGAAAAAACTATCCAAAGGAAATTAGAGACCTTATATTGGAAAAAAGGAAACTAAGAAGAAAGTGGCAGCAAAGTCGTGATCCTCGGGACAAAACAAATCTCAACAACATGACGCAGCGCATTAGGCGAGAAATTCTAGTAATAAAAAATGAATCTATTAACCATTTTCTTAATGACCTTACAGATGATAAAAATACCGACTATTCCCTTTGGAAAGCAACCAAAGATTTTAAAAGACCAATTATCCAAATTCCACCCATACGAAAATCTAATAACCAGTGGGCAAGGAGTAACGAAGAAAAAGCAGATATTTTTGCAAGTCATTTAGAAAAAACATTTCAGCCCCACGAAGCACCAGATGAACACTTTCATTTAAATGAACCCCATCAAATCGAGGACCATATTAAGCTTACATCACCAAAAGAAATATTAACAGAAATCAAAAATATTAATTCGAAAAAAGCCCCAGGGTATGATCTTATTAACGGGGTAGTCATAAAACAACTCCCCAGAAAAGCTATCGTAAAACTATGCAACCTAATTAATGCGTCTTTTAGGCTTAGGTATGTACCTAAACTGTGGAAAGTTGCAGAAGTTATCATGATTCCAAAACCGGGAAAACCACTCCATGACGTGTCATATTACAGGCCAATATCTTTGCTGCCAATTATATCCAAGCTCTATGAAAAATTATTGCTTAAAAGAATAAAACCCATCATAGAAAGACAAGAAATTATTCCATCTCATCAATTTGGTTTTCGAGACAAGCATTCCACGATAGATCAAGTACACAGAATTACTAATATAATAGAAAAAGCACTAGAAGAGGGAAAAGTTTGTTCTGCAGTTTTTCTAGATGTAGCACAAGCATTTGACAAAGTGTGGCATGAAGGCCTTAATTTTAAACTAAAACGGTTTCTGCCAAAACAATATTCGGATATTTTGGAATCATACATATCTGATAGACATTTTAGAGTAAAACAGGAAGACTCATACTCAAATTTAAGAGAAATTCAAGCAGGCGTGCCCCAGGGTAGCGTACTAGGCCCTTATCTATACTTATTATTCACTTGTGATATCCCAAAGCCAGAAAATTGTTACTTAGCAACATTTGCCGATGATACTGGTTTATTGACGGTAGAAAAATCTATTGAAAAATGCATAGAAAAACTTCAGGATGCAGTCACCCAAGTTCACAGTTGGACCACAAAGTGGCGAATAAAATTAAATGAAACCAAATCAATTCATGTTGATTTTACAAACAAAAATATAAATCACATACAAATAACAATTAACAACATTCCAGTACCATATTCGAATCAGGCAAAATATCTAGGTATGACACTTGATGCCAAATTGCGCTGGAAAGGAAGGAAGTCCAATTTAACAATTCATAATAAGTTACTGCTTTATAGACAAATACTGAAACCAGTATGGACATATGGTATTCAACTATGGGGTTGTGCTAAAGAGAGTAACATTCTAGTTGTACAGAGATTTCAAAATAAAGTATTAAGAAACATTGTGAATGCACCTTGGTACGTTCGAAATAGTGACCTTCATCGAGATCTAAAAATCGAAACTGTAGCAGAGACTATAAAAAAGTACGCAAAAAGCCATGAAGATAGACTCCATCGGCATGTGAATGTGGAAGCAATTCAGCTTCTAGACAATACTATGCTAGTTCGAAGACTAAAAAGAGTGAAGCCGTTTGAGCTAGTAAACTAAGTGAATTACACATAAAACAAAATAATGCTATAAACACAACACAATTGTGAGTTACAGACTAAACAAAGCGGGGAGAACTGTTGAGTGAACCCTAAGTTTAAATCTGACTTTTCTAGTAAATTAAGTTAAAACAAAATTGCTAATTAGTCTTACTGACTAGATTGTAATAAAAAAAAACACAGTGTGTTTGACAAATAAAAAAAAAAGCAATGACGTAACAACCAGAGGCTGTTGAAAGGCCCTATTGGTCAATGAGTTAGGTGCCAGCGAGAGAGTAGGTAAAATGGGGTGTTTTTTTAGTAAGCTAGCTACTTCACTAGCTTCGCCTGGTCTAGGTAAGGCTTAGCTGTTGAAAGGCCCTATTGGGCAGTGAGTTAGGTGCCAGCCAGTAAGATAGCCACTTCACTCGCTTAGCCTGAGCTAGGTAAGTCCTAATGTGAAAAAAGCCTTAGCTAGGTAATTGTTGGTTAAAAAATAAAATAATTTCTAAAAATATTTGTTTAAATTAATCGGGATAGCCTGTTATTTTCTCTGTGTGTTAAAAAATAAAATAATTTTTAAAAATAATTGCACGAGTATCTTATCGGATAACCTTAGTGACCCCACACATGTTCTTATTTTATCTAATTAACAAAAATATGATGAAACTTTTGTAACAATTTTGTACACTGGGAGATGTTTATAGTTTATAGTAAGCATTTTTGATTGATATGACATATTTTTTTCAAAATAAATTTTATATAAAATGAGTCAAAAAAGAGGATAGGGTATCAAAGAAAAACAATAAGTGATTTATTAAATAATATTTGGTAAGTCTTTTTATTAAAATAAAATAGTGAAAGAAAAATATAAAACTTAGTCCAACTTGATGTTATAATTATATTTCTGTTGAAAAATTCTGCATGCCAATTTTCTTGTTTCTAGGTATTTGATTGCAGATTCCAATAAACAAAATTTGCATATCCGAAAGTTGTTTGGTACTTGTGCACGACACAGGATACATGTCTTTTGGATCTTAAAAAATAAGAAAATATACTTCAAATATTTTATTTTTAATTTATTTAATTTTAAACATATATTAACGAGGAGAAGAATATATTTGCTTATAGCAAAATAGGTTTTGTTCACCTCTTACTGCGTAATATTTTTCTATGTTCTTATGATGTTCAATTGATTTCTTGCAAAAACAAAATATTTGCTTACAAATAGAACAAAGCCTAGTCCAATATTGCAATGTGAATAGTTTTGACAGAAACAAACGTTTCTTTTACAGTAAACACATACATTTTTACTACTACTACTACTATCCATCTGGTCCAAAAACCCAAGTTGCTTGGTTGTCACACATTCTGCAGTCTTTTTCATGTTATTTTTCTTCAGCCATCCTTGTGGTGATGTTTTATTTGTAGCTTGATAAATTACTAGGTTTTCTTTTTCTGTTTTTTGATGTGATGATTTCTTGTTCATTGTTGTGGTGGTATCTCGGTTAGACTGAAATAACAATTAAAAGGTAAGTATAATTTTTTACAGATTTTTTTTTATTTATCATTTTTTTTCTTCTAGGTGTTAATTTTTTAGGTTGTTTACTTACCTAGTTTAATGAGTTCCTAGACACACACACATACACAGTGTCTGATGTCTGAACAAGTTGAGAGGATTCTGTAGACTGGTTTAAATTTAGGATTTATTTAAGTTATTGAATAGCCCCATGGTGCTGTGTTGGTGGAGTGGGGTAATAGTTGACGTTTATCGTCAAAAGGACTTAAAGCAATTTTTTTTTGTTTGATTGTGTACACTTCGTGTTTGTGAGATCGGATCATGGTATGTACTTTGGTGCCTTCAATGTATTTAGTAAACGAAATATATTTTTCCTTGTTTACAAGGAGAAGTTGAATTCTACCCTCTACATCCTTTGCTAAAGATTTTATAAGGAAATGGCTATCATAACCAGAAAGGTTGTGGAATACTACAGGAACACTGTGTGAAATTAAAATTTAAATTACAACCCGGATTAGCCGCTCCCCTATATTTTCCCGTCAAGTGACAATAATCTAAATGTTTTCTGTCTCCCTCTTGAAAAGCCTTCTCACAAATATGACAATGGGTTGCATTATTAAAATCAAACTTTTCCAGAGTGTTTAACGGTTTTAAAGAAACAATATTTGAAAAAATGTTACTCAATTTTTCTGCTATTCTTTTCAGCTCATGAGTAAAACGTAAAATGCAATAATTTCCTACAATTTGATGATAATAGGAGAGCGAGTTATCATATGAACATTTCACATAATACCCAATCGCAAAAGGAATATGGTGTTCAATTTTTTGTATATTCGATGGTGATGATGCACTTTTGTCATCGTTGTCAATTTTTTCCAACAAACATTCCAAATCAGCAAAAATTGTAAAAGGTACCTGCTCTTTATTTTTAAATTCTGTAAATTTCAAAATGTCGTCATTTTTCTTTGGTAGAGTTAGTTTGGTAAAATTAAAATTTTTACAACCTAAATAATGCTTTTGCAGCACTGCCTCAGAAACAAACCAATTTAAACATCTATCACATACCCATTTTTTACTATTTTGTCTACCCACCTGACTTGATATAAGACGTGAAAGATTTTTTATTAGGGCAAAGTGATAGATCCTTTTATTGGGCTGGAGAATTTTAAAATCTTCAGAATCTACATCTCATTTTCACTATCAACTACATCATCATCAACACACGATAAAATTAATAAATTAATTCGTTTGGAAAAATCTGATTTGCTTAAACAGATAGGTAGGATTTCATTCTTTTCAACTCCAAAAACATTTATTGATAAATTATTAAGTTTCTCAAATTTTGAAATGTCTTTTAGTCGCATAGGAAATTCCAAACCTTCATAATTCAGTCCCACCTGACTAAAATGAGGGTACGAGGAAGTTCTCTGTCCACTATGAGCAGCAGGGTGTAAAGCAGCCACAATAGACCAAAGAAAACAATAATTTTCTTTATTTTGAATATTGATCACCCCCTTGGTGTTTTTAATCCACTGCGGTGACTCAACATAAGTTGAATTACCACAGTTGATGGGGGTGTGTTTATTAATTTAACCTTGAGATGAAGAATTTCATACAGAGCCCAACCAGAATCTCGCTCTTGAAAATCCTCCATCTTGGTTAATATTTTTTGAGAAACGTTTTCCTCATACCATTTTTTTAAATTTGTTGTTTGGTCTATTATACTGTTTCTCGTAGAAAAAGCCTTCACATCAGTTTGAGTAATACCTTCATGAAATTTAATAAAATTCCTCGAAAAAATGACATTAACTTTTAAAATTGAATGTTTAAGTGACTTTTTAATTTGACTTGAAAAACTCTTGAATGCCTTTTTAAAGAAAATCTTGGGGTCTTTAATGGTAAAATTAGTGAAAATACCTGTTCTAATTCTACCACCAAAGCACGTTTCAACATCTTCCCAAACCAAATTTTTTTTGACCGACCTCACCCTATTAGTTTTGCCAAAATGAATTCTTTTTTTATTTTTTAGTAATATTAAATAATGTTTTAAAAGTGCCAAATTCGATTCTAATTTAGAAAAGTTTTGTACACAACCAAGTTTATTTTTTACACAACTTTTTACGGTTGAAATTAAATTTAGAAGAAAAACTATCCAATAATTAAATTCCTCTTTTGTTTTCACCAGTCTACTCACCTGTTCAACATTTTTTACAGACTCAGACACCAACACATCAAAACTTTGGGAACTCATTTTTTCTATAATATTCAACTGTGCAAGATATGTTATGAACGGTCTTTGTCAGAATGAATTCATACGTTGTCAAAATATAATTAAATATTGGTTTGATAAGAAAGTTCTTCTTGAATGCGAAGGAAATTTTTAAAGTAACAAATGTAAGAAAGCATAGCACATGTTGCCAGATTCACGATAACCTAACTTTTTTAACAGTTGGATGGTATTGATTGTGCATAGAATTGCTGTCAAAAGTGTCAAAAAGACATTTGAGTTTAATTTTAAACGCTCGGAATTTTTATTTAAAATAATTTGACTGCTTTAAAAGTCACGTGATATGTCAAAATAACTAACTAATTACAATAAAGCTTGGATTTATTAGTGCCTGTCTTTATTAAAAGAAAACAAATGACTTTATTTTTTAATTCGACTTTAGAATGTCAATTTTGAGAGATCAGTTGTTAGTTTTCTATGTAATACTGTCACAATACGGCCAAGCAGTATTAATTCCAAGCTTTACTTGATTAACTCCCTATTAAGGAAATATAAGATGCTAAAATGTATAGAATGGAGTCAACCTACAGAAAGATCGCTGTCATCTTGGTTATGAGAAGAACTATTCCCCCACTTTAATTTATAAACTTTTAAATAATGAAACGCCTATGGACAAGTGCAAGCATTGCTAAAAAATAACCAACGCAGTGCTTACGTTAGCTAAAAATTAGGTATAAATTCCATCAAATATCAAAGCAAAATCAATTCAAACAGTTTAACAGTTCGTGCTTATTAGTTTTAAAAAAACTAAAATAAAAATGGCAACATAACCATGCACACTTGTAGTGTGAACTCTAGATCGCATTAACTGCCCTCCGAAAATGGTATTTGTTTGCATGGAGAATCTTTTTCAGTAAGTACTTTTGATTTTTTACAGATTATTTATTATTAAACGAATCCAGGATAATTTTTACAAAAGAAACTAAAAAGTATTAAATTTTAATTTTATATACTTTTAACTTTTTATAGAAAATTTATTATTATATTATATTATTTAAAAAAAAAAATTATTATAACTAAAAACCTTACATGAATTCAAGATAATATTTATATAAAAAAATATTCTTAATTTTTTAATAGCAAAGAAATTATATTGAATTTTAGTTTATTTGTCTTAATTTTGATGTTATTATTTTTTCAGTTTTGGAGTAAAGAAGATAAGTTTGAAAGGTGATAAAACCTTTGTCAGACTATCTTATTCACCTCGAACAGAAACCATAGACAAAAAATTCGGTAGGCTGCCAGTGAAGTATTATCGAATAAAGGCGGATGATGACGAAGAAATTGCTATCCTACAGCGAGCGATAGAAAGATACCAAATTAATGTTGATCAACCTATGGAGATTGACACAACAAAAAATTTGGCTGTGTTACCACCACCATCACCACCCTCCGATCCAATGGAAATAACAGCTGTTGGAGAATCGTCTGGGGGACCAACAGCAGCAGCAACATCTACAAAAGCAGTAGATACCACCCAAGCACAAAGAAGAAGAAGCAGATAGGGTGTGGTATCCACTGTATCCGAAAAACAAACAACAAACAAAAATACAAATATGGAAGAGATAATAAGTCTCTTCGATGAAGAGGATCCTTTAACACAAACCCAAGCTTTTTTTTAATTTTTAATATTTTGTTAAAATAAAATAAAATAAAAGGTTAAAACTGAATATGCTTTTTATTTAAATACGATCTATTTAACAAAATTACATTTTCTCTAGCACAATATAAATAATTATTATTATGCATTTCACAGTGAAACTTATTGTTACAAATTTAAGTTATTTAAATTTTATAATTGGAATTTATTTAGGTTTAGTGTAGTATTAGGTTGATTTATCTTAAGGTTGTATTCTTAGTCTAGGTTTTAGTTGCGTTATCTGTGACTTGCGGTCCAAATAATACGAGAACTTTCCGGACGTCGAAGGCTGCCGGAAAGTTCGAGAGAGATGGACGATCCTATATATAGGGCCGGGGTCGTGCATTAGTCAATCAGTCACAGATAACGTACTGTAGTGGTCGTCGTGAGATATTAACACGAAGTTAATAGACCGATTATAGAAGTGAATTATCAGCTAGTTATTAGTCAGTTTAAGTGCGTGTTTTTGTACATAATTTGTCGAAATAAATTGACGTATCGTTTTCAACAATTGCGAGTTTTAATTTGTCGTTGTGAACCCGTAACAATTGGTGTCAGAAGTGAGATTTACGGAAATAAATAGTGCAAAGACTATCCTTACACATTACCACCGAATAGGACAATTGGACAGAAAAACAGTAAGTGATTTTTTCCAGAATATTCGAAGAAGTTCGATATTGTTTTATTCAAAAACTAAAAGAGATATTTAAGAACCGACTTCGACATTAACTTTACAGTCCAAAAATTGATAATTAGAGAGATTTTCTAAAATACTTTATAACATTCTACGACGTTCTATTCAAAAACTAGAAGAGATATACAAATACCGACTTCGACATTAGATTAGTAATTTTAAAAGTAAGAATCAGAAAGAATTTCTAGAACATTACATCACTTTCTACGACGCTCTATTCGAAAACCAGAAGAAATATCCAAAAAGAGACTTCGACATTAGCTTAGTAATTTCAAAAGTAAGAACTAAAAAGAATTTCTAGAAGATTCTATAACATTCTACGACGTTCTATTCAAAAACTAGAAGAGATATACAAATACCGATTTCGACATTAGTTTAGTTATTTCAAAAGTAAGAATTAGAAAGAATTTCTAGAAGATTCCATAACATTCTACGACGTTCTATTCGAGAACTAGAAGAGATATACAAAAACCGACTGCGACATTAGCTTTATAGCCTAAAAATAGATATTTTAAGTGATTTATCAGGAAGTTGATGCTTACTAGACAGGGATCAGCAAAGATGGAAGATCTAACTAAAATGATGCAGGCTCTAGCAGCTCAAATGGCTCAAAACCAAAACGATATAAAACACACCATGGACGACGTGAGACAGACCATGGAACAAAACCAGAACGATATGAAACAGACATTTGAGCAAAGATTAGATGGCATTCAAGAAAACTTCGATCAAATAAAGAGCAACTCCGAACAGCTGAGAGAAGAGTTTAAGACTGCAACCGAAGACCTTAAGGAAGAAATAACTCAAAGAGTGCATAGCGTGGAACAAAAGGTACAAAATAAATTACAGAATGTAGAAGAAAAGGTACAAAATGTTGAGGAGAAGGTACAAAATGTTGAAGAAAAAGTGGAGAACAAATTACAGAATGTTAGGGAAGCAGTTTTTCAAACTATGGGAGAAAGATTCCAGGACGTGTCAAAACAGCTTATACAGCTTCAAAAAGAACACAACAAAATAAAAGCTCAGGGATGTGTCGTGAATTCCAACCAAAACATTAGGCCTTAAAATTTTGATGGTACGTCTTCCTGGTCTACCTACAAACAACAGTTTGAAGCTGACGCTGCTAAAAATGGTTGGGATGATGACGAAAAACTAGAGCTTTGTTAGTAGCTCTGCGAGAACCTGCTCTGGGACTTTTACTGTCCATTCCAGTCGAATAAAAACAGAATTATAACGCTTTAGTGGCAGCGTTAGAAAGAAGGTATGGAGACGAACACTTGCGAAATTTACTTTGGTCAGAATTAAATATTCGTCAGCAAAGACCAGGAGAGTCACTACAAGAGTATGAAGCGGATATCAGGAGGCTGATGTACTTGGCTTACCCAGAAATGCCAGAAAATTACAGAGATCCCTTCACGGTAGATCGCTTTATTAACGGCTTGCGAGACACGGACTTAGCAAAATTACTTCGTCGAGAACGCTTCCGTAACAGCAGTGAAGTGTTGATTCGAGCCCTTGAAATTGAATCATCAAATAATATGTCCAGGCCAAAAGTAAGAGCTGTTTCAATTCAGGAGGGAGAAGAAATGAGGACTGGAGATGAGGTCAACTTAAAAACGCTAAACCAACTGTTTCAATCACTGATAGAGAAGGTTGATTCTTTGAAAGAAAGTAGACGATCCCATCCAAATGTAAAGTGTTTCAGATGCGGACGTACAGGGCATATTCAACGCGATTGTCGTGTCCAAATGAGGTCTCGCTCACCATCTAGTGGGACAGAATACCGAAGAAGAGATCAGGAAAACTAAAACTAGTCAACGCAGAGGGGCGGGTGTTGGCTAATGGGAATTTAGCCCCCAAAATTTACTCTATCAAGAGCTTAAAACATACTGCTGACAGTCTTAACATCGACGGACTTATTAATGGAAGAAAAGTTAATATAACAGTAGACACTGGTGCTGCCATATCATTGCTTAAGTTCAAAATTGCAACGAGATATAAAATTCGACCAACAGAAAAGAAAATAACACTTAAGACTGTGACTGGAGAATCCGCCGACGTGTTGGGGCAGACAGACATAGATTTACAGCTGGGGAGGTTGAAGATTCGCCACTCGGTATTAGTTGCAGACATAGAAGACGAATTTATTTTGGGAATCGACCTGATAAGTAAACATGGATTTGCGTTTGATAATAAACTTAATACCCTAAGAATTGGGAACGAAGAGTCCATTTTGTCAAATAGTCACATCAATAAAGAACCAATTAAGGTGGTGGCAGTATGCACAACAAGACTAGTCGGTAACAGTGAGACCATAATTTTTGGGAGGCTGGAAAGTAAAACATCAAGCTGCGTCGGACTCATAAGCCAACAAAACACACCCAACACCTACCTCGTTGCAAAATCACTATTTAAAACCGATAAAGACATCCCGATTAGAGTCACCAATATTTTCCCAAATAGTGTCAAAATTAATAAGGGGGAGGTGGTAGCATTATTTGAACCAGTACAGAAAGTAACAAGATGTGAAGAGCCAACTTCCGAGGATACAAGCAAGTTACCAATGGAGGTACTTCAGCAATTTGAGTCAACTTGGCAACATCTCACTCCAGAAGAATTTAGTAAAGCGAGAGAGTTTATAGAAGAACAAAGTAATATCTTCGAAACTAGGAGTAGTTCGGGACGCACAAACCTTATTCAACATGCTATCAACACTGGCGATGCCCAACCGATAAGACAACCCCCAAGAAGGCTACCAATGGCCAAGCAAGAAGAAGTTCACAATCTCATTAATAAAATGCTCAGCGACGGTGTTATTATAGAGTCATCAAGTCCTTGGTCATCTCCTGTGGTGTTGGTCACTAAAAAGGATGGAAGTACTAGATTTTGTGTCGACTACAGGAAACTTAACGATGTGACCAAGAAAGATAGTTACCCACTGCCAAGAATAGACGACACATTAACAACGTTGGCAGGATCATATTGGTTTTCTACTCTTGACCTGAAAAGTGGGTATTGGCAAGTAGGAATCTTTGAAAGGGATAAAGAGAAGACTGCATTCTCTGCTGGAAGTGGACTTTATCAGTTTATTGTGATGCCATTTGGCCTGTGCAATGCCCCAGCTACATTTGAAAGACTAATGGAAGTCGTTCTACGAGGCCTTATTTGGAAAACCTGCCTAGTCTATTTAGATGATGTCATAGTAATGGGGAAATCATTTCAAGATCATCTAGATAATTTACGAGAAGTATTCTCAAGAATCAGGAACGCAAATCTTAAATTGAACTCAAAGAAATGTTTTCTGTTCCAAGAAAAAGTTGAGTTCCTGGGTCACGTCGTTTCCCGAGAAGGCATCCATACCGACGAAAAGAAGTTACAAGCAATAAAAGAATGGCCTCAACCTCGGGACAAACATGAATTAAGAAGCTTTTTGGGTCTGTGTACATACTACAGACGATTTGTAGAAGGATTCGCAAAATAGCGTCTCCATTACATAGACTTACAGAAGATAAAGCTTCTTACAAATGGAATACCGAATGTGACCAAGCATTTAGAAGACTAAAAGCAGCATTATGTTCTAGTCCGATTCTTGCATATCCCATTCCAAAAGGAAAATTCATATTAGATACTGATGCGAGCAACGATGGCATAGGAGCAGTACTCTCCCAAGTACAAGATGAAGAAGAACGGGTCATCGAATTTTTCAGCAAGAAGCTATCCAAACCAGAGAGAAATTATTGTGTTACTAGAAAGGAGCTCCTAGCCATAGTTAAATCCGCAGATCACTTTCACAAATATCTCTACGGACTAGAGTTTCTGATTAGAACGGATCATGCTGCGTTACAGTGGCTCATGAAAATGAAACAACCTGAGGGGCAAGTCGCGAGAAGGATAGAAAAGCTACAACAATACCATTATTAAATTAAGCACCGAGCGGGAAGGGTGCATAATAATGCGGATGCATTGTCCAGAAGACCTTGCCCTGAGGATTGTAAACATTGCAGGAAAATTGACCAGAAAGAAGGAATTACCTGCGTGCGCCAGATAAAGTTAGAACCAGATGAAGAATGGATGTCGGCTTCGATTAGAACCACACAACTTAACGACAAAGATGTAGGACCTATCTTGCGATTGAAAGAAAATAACAAGCCACGACCATCATGGCAAGATATCGCAAACCAAGTGGTGATATTCAAATCACTGTGTGCACAATGGGATTCACTGATAGTAGAGGAAAACATCCTTAAACGTGCCTGGGAAAGTGCCGATGGCCTTACTGTGGTTAATCAAGTAGTGGTTCCTAGGAGCATGGTAGACAATATAATGGCCGAATGCCATGGTGGAAAATCAGGCGCGCACCTAGGCATAAATAAAACCATGGACAAAATTCGAAACCGATTTTATTGGGTCAATTACTTTCAAGATGTGAAAAACTGGTGCCGCCGATGTTCGACTTGTGCAGCCAGCCAAGGTCCCAAAACAAGGTCCAGAGGTCAAATGAAACAATATAACGTAGGTCTGCCATTCGAACGCATTGCTATTGATGTGGCCGGACCATTTCCAGAAACTAAAAGGGGCAACAAATACATCCTTGTTGTCATAGATTACTTTAGCAAATGGCCAGAAGTTTTTGCTTTGCCTAACCAAGAGGCCGCTACAGTTGCAGAAGTTCTGGTAAATGATGTTTTCAGCCGATTTGGTATTCCTTTGGAACTACATTCAGATCAAGGAAGAAACTTTGAATCAAAGCTCTTCCAGAATCTCTGTGACCTTTTAGGAATACATAAAACACGGACTACTGCTTTACATCCGCAGTCAGATGGCATGATTGAAAGATTTAATAAAACAATAGAAGAACACCTTTGCAAAGTTGTTGATGAGCACCAAACAGATTGGGACCAATATATTCCATTGTTTTTGATTACCTATAGAGCCGCCATTCACAATACGACAGGAGCTACTCCATCTAGTATCCTGTTTGGTAGAGAACTGCGTTTACCATGTGATATCATGTTTGGTTCACCTGAAGAAGCACACTTAGAGGTTAATGACTATGTCGAACGTTTAAGGCAAAAGCTGCACGATATCCATGAAGTGGTTAGAGAGCGAATAGAAATAGCCAGTGACCGCATGAAAGCGAGATATGACCTGAAAGCAAACTCTTCAGGGTTCAAAGAGAATGATCATGTCTGGCTATACAATCCTCAACGCAAGAAAGGAAGATCACCTAAGTTGACACCACCATGGGAAGGGCCTTATAAAGTTGTTAAGAGAATTAATGATGTAGTCTACCGAATCCAGAGGAGCCCGAAGTCCAAGATGAAAGTTGTTCATCTAGACAGACTAAAATCTTACCTGGGAAATGTTGATCGAGACGATCAAACCTGAAGAGGAGGATAGTGTTACAAATTTAAGTTATTTAAATTTTATAATTGGAATTTATTTAGGTTTAGTGTAGTATTAGGTTGATTTATCTTAAGGTTGTATTCTTAGTCTAGGTTTTACTTGCGTTATCTGTGACTTGCGGTCCAAATAATACGAGAACTTTCCGGACGTCGAAGGCTGCCGGAAAGTTCGAGAGAGATGGACGATCCTATATATAGGGCCGGGGTCGTGCACCAGTCAATCAGTCACAGATAACGTACTGTAGTGGTCGTCGTGAGATATTAACACGAAGTTAATAGACCAATTATGGTAGTGAATTATCAGCGAGTTATTAGTCAGTTTAAGTGCGTGTTTTTGTACATAATTTGTCGAAATAAATTGACGTATCGTTTTCAACAATTGCGAGTTTTAATTTGTCGTTGTGAACCCGTAACATTATCATTACAATAATTTTTTAATTTTTTAATATTGGGACATCCCAAGTCATATAAATCTACAACATTATTATTAACTAAATTACATAACCAAACTTTTTTGTCGTTTCCTTTTACAAACACAGTTTTATTTTGAATTAAATCCTTAATAAATAAAGCGAGGTTTTCAAATGGTAAATAACTAAAATCAAAAGTGTCCCAATTTATACCATGAAGTTTGTTTGTATTCCATTCAGCTTGACGTTTAAAGTCTTGATGTAACCAGATGGACTTCATGGGTAAATTAACCATATGGTTTAATATAGCTATTTCCTTACATATAAATTCAGTGTCTTTTTACTGGAAACCTAGCACATCCAAAATAAACATTTTTTTTTCTTTAAACTACCCTTACGGTACTGGTTAGAGGGTTGTATTTCACAAGTCGATCGTGCAATATTAAACAGTAGGCTATAGTTTTATCAGGTACAGCTTTTTTCGTTTCAAACTCAATTCTAATGTCAACTGCACCACCTTTGAGCACGTCTTCACTCTGTCGAGAGCAGTCGATAACTACCAGTGGAGCATCATTTTTAAAGTTTATCGGGTGGAAGCAAGGTTCGCTTTGATCGTGGTAATAATAGGATTTTTGAAACTGGGCATACATTTCATATAGAATAGCATACTGATTGTTATCAAAATCCAAATTTAAGTTATCATATGGAAAAACTTCAGAGTTTAAAGCGACTCATATTTTCACTAAACAAGTTTTTTCTATCTGTCTGAAATCCAATAATAATGAAACGTGGTGTCTCCAGTTGATTTGAAGTTTTTACTGCCCATGTGTGATTAGTTGTAGTTTAAAGTTGTGGATACTCATGCAATTCCCAACTTCGAAAACTAATATTGAGATCTCTGTTACCCTCTAAATACTTGTAAAGGCGCAATTTTTGATCATTTGACACTCTAACATGTCGAATTTTCCAATGAACTTTATTTAACACCACCTTATATTTTTCTTTTTTATCCTCAGTTTCAATTAAAGCGTTTAAATCGGAATTGCTGCGAATCAACACGAGTTCTTGTCGTACATTTAAAATAATCTTGTGATGGTCCTCAAATAGCCCCATAAGGGTTTTTGGGGGTAAACATATATTGAAATTACCAAAACCATCTAATATAGATGGATTTTCTTTAAGTGTCCAACCAGCATTTTGAAGGGTGTTACCATACCTTTCCTTGAATGAGCAGTAACCTTTTATTGTTGATGTAATCCCAGGATTTCTAATACGGTCCACAATCACCCCTCCTAACTCATAACGAATTTCATCTAATAAATGTGCTAAACCATTGTTTACAAAGTGCACATTAGTGCTAGCAGTATTGTCATCTTTCAGTACTTTTCCTTCAAGGTAAAGAACACTTTGAGTAGGCAAGGTATAGATGTCTTGAGTTTGTATCGGAATTCGAATTTCATCATTGTTGTTTAAGGTGGTTGAAGCATATGGTTGATGGGTGTGTAGATGGTAACTCACAATCGAATTATCATAAAGTACGTTTTCGCCCACTCGTAGAATGTTACGACTCATTTTTTTCAAAACACTTTAAACTACACCGCACTGAAAAAAATATTCTTCTTATACCACAATTGACAGGTACTTTTAAATTATACCAAAATTTCTTAAGTCTTTTGCCTATGATGGTAGTTATTGTGTTTTTAGTTTAAATCCTAAAGATACTAAAAAAGCTCTATTTTCAGGTGTTAGCTCTTTGACTAGCTGTTTATTACTAAATGGTGGTACACTATCAATCTTCTTCTTATAAATTTTATTACTTTCCTCTAAGGCGATAATTTCTTCATCAGGAATACCAAAAGTATTATGATTATACAAAAACACCATTTTTAAACGGATTTTTTTAGATGCAGTCTAATCGTGACCACTTCTCCAGGAAAATTGATGGGGTTTCCATCCTGGTCAGTTATTTTAAGTAAAATATCATCAATATAATGAGTGCTGATTGGTAGAAATATCACATTTGAGGGTCTTTCTATAATTTTATAACCTGGAGGAGAAGAGGGGTAAAACATGTGTAATATGTGCACTGCTTTTCCGTTATTATAAGATTTTATAACCAAGTTGCACTCAACACATATAGCATTCACTTTTAATATATCAATCGGATTTTCAGATATATGTTTTTTATCTGCCTCTAGAGTTTTTCCTGCAAATCCTAGTAAACTTCCAATGGAATTTTCCTTTTCAAAATTAATCTTTTTATTGCATATAACCTCACACTGTAAGGTATTATGGTTAGCTGTTTGCTTTGAGTATTTATTTAGGAAATCGATCAAGTCCTTGATTTCATATGATCCCTCAGGTATTTTTACAATTTTATTATCACTAAAACAAAATACATTATTTGAACTGTCCACATTCGGTATTGAGTTATAACTTTCAAAATTAATGAGCCCCTAATCATATTTCTCAAACTCGTTTAGCACTATTGGTGGATAGATGTTTGCTGAAAGGAGTGATGATTTTCCGGATAAGGTAAAGGTATAGGACATGTTTACTCTATAGCGGTTCACTGATAAATGAAAAACCATGTAGTTTAGTAGACGTTTTTTATTAACCCTTAAAGTAATACAAAAAACTTAAACACAAGTGTCCACAATTTACAGAATTATAAGTCTGGTAGGGGTTATAATTATACAGTATATTTGAGTCACCATTAGAACTAAAGTATCTTACAGATTCTATAGGAGGTCGTAAATTATCAAAACTATCAAAATAGTGTACATTATTTTTAATTTTCTTATAACAAGTCCAATGACTTCCTGATCCTCTGCTACTATCTAAATTAATTATCCCCGACTCAAATTTATGTATCTTTGAGGGTAGTTCATCTCTCATAAACACACCTCTAAAATGCTTAATTTTTAACAGCTTTGTATAATTTTTCAGATCAATATTTGTAAGAGCTCGCTGGGGTTGTGACATTGGTAAAGTTTTCTTGAAAAACTTTAGGTTTTTGTTTTTTGACATCCACCTTTGTGTAACAAAAGACCCATTCCTAGTTTGTATGGTTTGAGAAATAAACCTTTACCCATAGCAATGGATTCCATACTTTGGTTATGTCGTTGAGCCTCTGGCAATTGTTGACTTGCGGATTTAGCATCATTAACGGCTTTCACAATTCCTGCGGTGCCACTCCCTAAAGCACCAAGGGCAGAGAGAGTCGCCATGATTGGTACTAGAGGCAAAAATCCACCCTTTTTTGGTAGTTTTATTATTCGTGCAGGTCGTTCTTTTCCTTTGTTTTTTTCCACTGTCTTGAGAGCAACTTTAACTGCAGTTTCAAAGTCTTGTGGTTTACGTTGTTTTAATCTATCCTTTATCTTTTTTTCTTGCTTGACTAAAACTCAATGTTTTGATTTTTTTCTTTACAACTCGTGCCCTATTTCTTTTAAAAGTTGATGTTTTTCTACTTTTTACGGGTTTTCTTGATTTTCTCGTTTTACTTATTTTTTAAGAATGATGTTACTACCTTGAAAGTTTACACAAGAATGAAAGAAACTGATATGTGTGTTTGAAGGTGTTTAAGATTTATATAACTTTTGGTTTTTTAATGTTGCTATGCATATTGTCATTTTCTTCGCTATCAATGCTTAGTCTCCGCTTTAGTGACTTCGGCTCTAATGGTCCTTCACTCAAAACAGCAGTTGTGTCGATTTTTGGTAATTTAAAAGGAATATCCACCGAGTCGCTTAACTTTCTCTTTCTTTTGACTCTTAACAATTTTATTTCTTTATGTAAAGGGGGTGAATTAGTTTCCATAGCTTCTGTTTCAGGTTCATCTTTTTTTACTTTTTTTAACCGTGGTTTTCTTGGTTTGGATGATGACGATTTTCTCGTTGTTTGTGATGGATTTTTAATTTGACCCTCTAGAGTTTCAAGAGAGCCTAAATAACTTTTTGTCATCTTTATCCCACGTTGAATCATATTTAGACACTTACGCACTGCCTTTAACCGTGGCACTTGATCACTTTTTGATAAATTATTTACCATACCCATCCCTAGTTTTAGCTTGGTATTCATAGCAGCAGCCACACCAGAAGCAGCCAGTTTTTCATACAAGCCTGAATCCGTTGCTCGCATCCGTTCTAAAGCTTTTCTCATTAAAACTTTATCTGCCTCATGACGGTTGGTCAACTCCATATTAGTTGAATAGGAAATGTCATGATCTTTGCATGCCCTATCAAGCTGGTTAATACCTTTATCTCCTCTGGCTAAACGTTTCTCTAGCTTACTCCCAGGTCCACAATAAGAAAACCCTGGGATATGCATTTCGAAGGGCAGATTATTTATAGCACCGTTTAACAACCCTTGTCCTTTAACGTTTGAACTAACATAGTACTTCATAGCGTTTCACTTAAGACTAAATAAAAACCAGGGTCTTTACTTTTTTTATACATTACCAGTTCAACAGTGTTAAGTTGACATAATATTTCTATAGAAAATGAAAAAGATTGTTAAACAAAAAGTGCATTTAGAAGTTAAAAACCATGATATTAATGCAAGTACTACATCAAGACATGGTTTCCTGTTTCCATCATCTATTAGATGTCTTATTGTGGGCCCATCAAACTATGGAAAAACCAACCTTATATTGAGCCTTTTGAAACATTCAACAATTTAAAGTTTAAAAATGTGTATGTGTATTCAAAAAGTCTATACCAGCCAAAGTATTTATATTTAGAGAATCTATTAAAAGCCATTAAAGAAATAGGGTACTATGCTTACAACAGTGGCGAAAATATAATTCCTCCATCAGAAGCAAATCCGTTTTTCATTTTTTTATTTGATGACGTAGCCTGCGATAAACAAGATGTGATGCGTGACTACTTTAGTATGGGTCGGCATAATAATATCAACATTTAATAAGAGACAATGTCAACGTTTTAATTTTATTCAAACAAGATTTACTAAATGTAAAACATATATACACGAACCATATTGACACTGATATGACATTTAATGAATTTTAAAAGATGTGTGCATACTGCTGGAAAAAACCGTATGATTTTTTGACAATATTTAAAGATTGTGATATTGATAAGGAAAGATATCGGTATCGTTTTTATAACTTTATATATCTTTAGATTCAAATACTTCTTAGTGTTAAAAGTTATAACACACCTGTAGAGATAACATAGATAAAAATGTCAGAGGAAAACATAAAAATGGTTAGTGGTGAAAAAACCTTAAAGAAAAAATTAATTTCTAAAAGAAAAATAATACGTGAAAAATTAAATTTGTTAAAACAGGGTCAGATTTCACAGGCTAACCTATTTCAACCCAAAGCCTCCGAAACTGGTCAATATACCTTCATTATCACCCAGATTGACAACTCCTCAAAAAATCAAGCAAGAAAACGAAAAACAACAACAAGAAAAACAGGAAGAACTTGAAAATCTGCAAACTTCATCGCTTTTTTATAAGAATTTTGATAATAACAGTGTAGAAGAAGATGAAAAACAGATGCATGAACCAAGTGTTTACATGTAAGACTTATTCCAGTCAACTCCTCGAAATCCAAATCCTACAACACCGACAACAGAAAAGAGAGCTAAACGAAAATTACATTTTTCTCTAAGTGCTAAAAAACTAAATAAGCCCACCACAAGTGTTTACTTTTTGAGAAAAGCAGTGTTAAAAGATGCAGCAGAGAACTTTACACAGAATGAGGCCAAAAAGCAAGAAGAGTTTGAAAACGGACGACTTAGAGACTTGATGAATAAATCTGAGAATGACTACTACAGTCAGTTTCATCCTTCACTTGCAAGCTATATTAAAGAATTTTTAGATGATCCATCCACCGTGCCTTCTGACCCACAAAATTATTTTTCCAAGTTTCGTGTAAGGCGAGATGATATTGACAATTTTTATGTTGGTGATTCGAAAATTGATTTTGATGGAGCTGATTTAATTATAAAAGGTAAACGCTATAAAGGTACACACGGTTTGTACAAATTACTCTTTCGAAAAAATATGCCTACAAAGTATACCCAAGATGATGCAGACGCCTTTAGAGACATCATTGAACACATCTATGCAAACAGAAAACATCATAAGGCCTCTGGAGATGTGATCACCGATAGCTACTCAATCAAATTTAAGAAACTGTGTAGTGACATATATAAAGGTGGAAATCTAGAGGAGGAGATGGAGTACTCCGATAGTCTTATAGAGTACGTGTACTGGGATAATCCCAATGAACTTGTAGAACGGTTACGTTTATTATTAGCATCTCAGACAGCTGGCAACACAGGTCACACAAACGAAATCTATGCTATAGTTGAGGAGCTTCAAGAAGCTAATATTATTGAGAAGAGAGTTGGTTAATAATTTTATTACAGATGTTAAACGAGAAGTAGTTAGTGAAATACACAAAGCGGCTAGAATTAATTTTTTACGGCGATCTTGTGGAGATGATACCGTACGCAAACGAAAACAAAGGTTTTAAATACATTTTAGTGGTTATTAATTGTTTCTCAAAATATGTTTGGGCCTATCCATTAAAAACAAAAACTGGAGAAGAAATGTCTAAAGCGATGGAAAAAGTGTTTAAGGAACAGGTACCACTTCATCTTCAAACCGATCATGGGAAAGAGTTTTACAATTCGACTATGGCAAAACTGTTGAAAAGATACAATGTCAAACACTATAGTACATTTAGTGAAAAAAAGGCTCAAATTGTTGAGAGGGTAAACCGAACCCTTAAAAACCTAATGTGGAAGGAATTTAACTATCAAGGATCTTACAAATGGTATGATATAATTCCGAAAATTGTTCGAATTTATGACAATCGGAAACATCGAACTATAGAGATGAAACCCTCAGAAGTGTGAAAAAGACATAAAAAACTACTGCTCAAAACGGTTTATAACCATATAATGATGACATTTAAACCAAAATACAAGGTTGGTGACTATGTTCGCATTTCAAAAATACGAGGTGTGTTTGATAAAAAATATATGCCGAATTGGTCCACTGAAATTTTTACTGTTAAGAAAATTCAGCTCACCAACCCAGTAACATACCTATTGGAGGATGCTAGCAAAAATGAAATTAAATTGAGCTTCAGCTACAAAAAGTAAAATATCCTGATATATATTTAGTAGAAAAAATTTTAAAACGCGCCAAAAATAAGGTGTTTGTAAAGTGGTTAGGATTTGATAACAAACATAATAGCTGGATAGATAAAAGTAATGTTGCTTAGTACTAAATAAAGAAAAACATATAAAACTTATTGGTGTATTTTATTTACTAATTTTCTTAAAATATAATTACATTTAGAATACATATTTAATGGGAACAACCACCCTCTAATTATAGCAGTTACTAAATAATTAAATGAGCCACCCATTGATGATATTCTAAAATTTGATGGGTTATTATACAGCTTTGAAGTACCATTTAACTGTTTCTTCCCATTTCGAATATTAGTTGACTCTTCCATTTGCTCCTCTTCATAAATTCTTCCCTCTTCGGGTTTAATATGTTTTTGACGCATCTCTTCAAAAAACTCTGGAGAGAGATGTGTTTGATACTATAATAAGTATTCCCAGTCGATGCGCCATTCATTTTCTCTTATAAAATTTTCAGACATCCGTTGATAACGACAAAGAAAAGGCAAATAGAGTTCGCTTTTAAACATATGCATAAAAGCTTCGCTTAAATTTTGATATCTAGACACATTGGGCCAATGCATCTTATTAATATAGGTCGCCATAAACATATCAGATAATCTTTGTTTGCGACAAATTACTTCCCAGTTTACATGGTCACAAAACCATCCAATAAAGTCCTCTGTAATAACTGGTGACGCAGAAATCTCATCCCACACTTTATTAATACTATTATTTTCAACCATTTTTAAAAGCGTTCTTTCTGAAAGTAAGAGTTTCAACTTATAAATCCCTCTATTTATAGGTTGAAATAAAAGTAACCTTTGACCTTTGATACTTCTTTTTAACCACGATAGCCTTGTTGAATATATTTTTTAACTTCGTCGTTTTTCTTCTGTTCACAAGAGCTGTGTTTTGTTACAATCCAATCAGCAGGTCGATGTGGATTTCCTTTGGTACAATAGATGCAACGGGGTTTTTTTTATTTTTGGTTTAATCCAGTCATAGGTTGGTAACATTGTATTTGGTTGAAAACAAAAACACTAAGTTTTGATGATCTACACTGTTCAACGGTTGACTATAAAATAACCAACGCAGTAGGTTCAATAGTTTTAGCATAGATGAAATAATCCTTTATCTACATCTACAATTTTAGATAAATCAGTTTTACTGTGTCTGTCGTAGCGATAGGTTGTGCGTGTGAAATGAGAAAATGTTCCCAACCACCATCAATTTATCATAATTTTCGCTGTGATAAATGTGGAAGAGTAGACATAGTTAAAATAAGCACAGGCAACAAAATTGCTTCATATTTGTGTGATATTTGCAGAAATACAAGTCCAGAAAAAAACCAAGGGAATATTTTCCGAAATACAACAACGAGACGTGGTAAATTAAAATTTAGAACACAGTAAGATGGACTTTCAATATAATTATTGGTCAACTAAAATTGACTTTGAACTAGAAGAACTTTTAGAAGAGAAAAGTTATGAAAATATTTAAAAATGATTAGCAGAATGGATATATTTTGGGTTTGATTCATGCAGGTACATCATTGAGGAAAAACTACCAACATTATACCCATTATTAGCTACAATATGGAAACGTAAATTAACAGAGGCAGCGCTGGAATATATGAAAATATATCCAAACTATGACGTGAAAAAACATCTTCAATCAATTATTTTTAAATTTGATGGTCGAGATGAGTGTGGCTTATATGATACATATGAATAAAAATATATAATTAAAACATACTTTTAGTTTTTATTTTAGAATTATTTACTTTGAGACATCCTGTACAGCATAAATAACCAGCTATATTAGATAAAATAGGAACGTGTGCGGGTCATAAGGTTATCATATAACTGCATAAACAACGATAAGATACTCGTGCAATTATTTTTAAAAATTATTTTATTTTTTAACACACAGAGAAATCTCAATTAATTTAAACAAATATTTTTAGAAATTATTTTATTTTTTAACCAACAATTACCTAGCTAAGGCCTTTTTCACATTAGGACTTACCTAGCTCAGGCTAAGCGATTGAAGTGGCTATCTTACTGGCTGGCACCTAACTCATTGCCCAATAGGGCCTTTCAACAGCTAAGCCTTACCTAGACCAGGCGAAGCTAGTGACGTAGCTAGTTTACTAAAAAAACACCCCATTTTACCTACTCTCTCGCTGGCACCTAACTCATTGACCAATAGGGCCTTTCAACAGCCTCTGGTTGTTACGTCATTGCTGACAGCTTCTTGCACACTTCTTTTAGCCCCAAGGTCATACCAAGTTCACTTCTTCAGCAGCAGGTCATCCACTGTACTACTCACGCACTCCCTTCAATGGGTAAACTTAACTTGTACGTATTTTAAAAAGGGTAAAGGGTTTATGTGATATATGCTTTTAAAATTTTCTTGAAAGGCTTTACAACGGTGCAAAAATTTCAAAATCCTATAGTTTCATTTTTGAGATATTTCAAAAACAGAAACTTACTAATCTCGAAGCATATCGACCTCTTTTTTTATCGGAAGAAACCTTTTAAGGTGCTCTTATTTCTTATTTTTTATTATAAATTTCTTTTTATCCCTCCTTTTAATTTTCTAACTTTTATTATTTAATTTATTTTATCAGACACACGGTTGTAAAGAAGGGGGGGGGGGAGATCTTTAAAACAAGGTACTTATATTTCGACTTACTTTCCCTACTCGAAATATAGGGTTACAGTTTATCCTTCCAAGGACAAAAATTTCAAAATAGCCAAAAGGCATGTTTAAGCGTTTTTACAAATTCACAAGAAAAGTAATCAAAAAATGCCTGTGTTACCATTTACCTAAAACACCCTGTGTATACCTAGGCTTTTGTTATGCTACTGTGCACATACTAGTAATACCTAAATAAATATAAATTTCACTATGTGATTTATTTTGTGCGTATTTATTGAGTATTATACTCAAGCCGCTTGGTAGTTTAATAGTTAAAATGCACTTGGACTTGCAGATTTTACAATCCGATTACCCGTAACAAAGCAGTGCATAAAAGACTCTGGAAGGCTAGAGTCGCCCCCCCCCCCTTATGTTAAAAATATTTTTTTATGTACATTTTGTAAGAATGCAGTGCCGTATTTAAGGGGGGAGGCATATTTTTAGATATATTCCACTTGCTTCATAAATACAAAAATAAATTAGTATAAAACACGCTATATTTTTTTAAACAGGAATCAACATGGCGGTCTTCAGACGCCATTTTGTCACATGATGTAGGCTATAAGGCATACAAATTATCTAAATTTCAGGCGATTTTATTGAAATTGCTTTGATTACCCATTGCTGTAGTTACTTTGTAGTCCTCCTTGCTCCCACCCATCTCCCCTTCTGTCATTCCCCCCACCCTACTCAAAAATCATATTCGCATAATTTTATCAAATATACAGCGATTTCAAAAATTATTTCTGCATATGCTTTCGGATTTTTTTCCAACGCCATTTTACTAGCTCCCCCCTCCGCCTCTCCCTCTCTCCTCCCCGCCTCTCCCTCTCTCGTCCCCGCCAATCCTTATTAGTAATAGTTATAGCTATAGCTTACACAAAAATAAAGCGATTTCAAAAGTTCTTTCTGCACACGCTTGAAGATTTTTTTCCAACATCATTTTACTAGTTTTCCCCTTCCTCTCTTCTCCTCTCCCTCCTTATTAGCCATAGTTGTAGCTATACCTTTCACAAATATAGAGCGATTTCAAAAATTCTTTCTGCACACGCTTTAAGACTTTTTTTCCAACATCATTTTACTAGTTTCCCCCTTTCTCTCCCTCTCTTCTCCCAGCCGCCCAGCCTCCCAGTTGTAGCTATGCCTTTCATAAATTTAGAGCGATTTTAAAAGGGTAAAGGGTTTATGTGATATATGCTTTTAAAATTTTCTTGAAAGGCTTTACAACGGTGCAAAAATTTCAAAATCCTATAGTTTCATTTTTGAGATATTTCAAAAACAGAAACTTACTAATCTCGAAGCATATCGACCTCTTTTTTTATCGGAAGAAACCTTTTAAGGTGCTCTTATTTCTTATTTTTTATTATAAATTTCTTTTTATCCCTCCTTTTAATTTTCTAACTTTTATTATTTAATTTATTTTATCAGACACACGGTTGTAAAGAAGGGGGGGGGGGGGAGATCTTTAAAACAAGGTACTTATATTTCGACTTACTTTCCCTACTCGAAATATAGGGTTACAGTTTATCCTTCCAAGGACAAAAATTTCAAAATAGCCAAAAGGCATGTTTAAGCGTTTTTACAAATTCACAAGAAAAGTAATCAAAAAATGCCTGTGTTACCATTTACCTAAAACACCCTGTGTATACCTAGGCTTTTGTTATGCTACTGTGCACATACTAGTAATACCTAAATAAATATAAATTTCACTATGTGATTTATTTTGTGCGTATTTATTGAGTATTATACTCAAGCCGCTTGGTAGTTTAATAGTTAAAATGCACTTGGACTTGCAGATTTTACAATCCGATTACCCGTAACAAAGCAGTGCATAAAAGACTCTGGAAGGCTAGAGTCGCCCCCCCCCCCCCCCTTATGTTAAAAATATTTTTTTATGTACATTTTGTAAGAATGCAGTGCCGTATTTAAGGGGGGAGGCATATTTTTAGATATATTCCACTTGCTTCATAAATACAAAAATAAATTAGTATAAAACACGCTATATTTTTTTAAACAGGAATCAACATGGCGGTCTTCAGACGCCATTTTGTCACATGATGTAGGCTATAAGGCATACAAATTATCTAAATTTCAGGCGATTTTATTGAAATTGCTTTGATTACCCATTGCTGTAGTTACTTTGTAGTCCTCCTTGCTCCCACCCATCTCCCCTTCTGTCATTCCCCCCACCCTACTCAAAAATCATATTCGCATAATTTTATCAAATATACAGCGATTTCAAAAATTATTTCTGCATATGCTTTCGGATTTTTTTCCAACGCCATTTTACTAGCTCCCCCCTCCGCCTCTCCCTCTCTCCTCCCCGCCTCTCCCTCTCTCGTCCCCGCCAATCCTTATTAGTAATAGTTATAGCTATAGCTTACACAAAAATAAAGCGATTTCAAAAGTTCTTTCTGCACACGCTTGAAGATTTTTTTCCAACATCATTTTACTAGTTTTGCCCTTCCTCTCTTCTCCTCTCCCTCCTTATTAGCCATAGTTGTAGCTATACCTTTCACAAATATAGAGCGATTTCAAAAATTCTTTCTGCACACGCTTTAAGACTTTTTTTCCAACATCATTTTACTAGTTTCCCCCTTTCTCTCCCTCTCTTCTCCCAGCCGCCCAGCCTCCCAGTTGTAGCTATGCCTTTCATAAATTTAGAGCGATTTTAAAAACTCTTTCGGCACACGCTTTAAGATTTTATTCGACACCATTTTACTAGTTCCCTCCTTTCTCTCTCCTTCCCCACCTTTACTCAATAGAAGGTAACACTGTTGGCGTCCGTAGAAAATCTAGGCTGAATAAGAATTAAACCTAAAAGTTGGAAATAAAAATAATTTAAATCAGTTTCAGTTTTTTCAGTTTCAGTTTCTTTATTGGTGTTAATTATGCTTTCGCATTTACACAAGTCAAAAGTAAAGAAAAATGTGTTACAAAAAAATGTCTTAAGTACTATAACTGTGCGTGCAAGGGCTGAAAAATAACGGAATTTCCTTCGATAGGTCGCCGGTATTGGCTTCACAAGCACATTTAAAAATAAATGTCGGTATTGACGATTGAAAATGGAAAGTTACGATACATATGGAATTTTATATGAAAAGGCACCTACCTCGGACTCTCTTGCAGCTCCAGTCGACGTTTAAACGTCCAGTTTTTTCACCTCAAATTCACTTTTTTCGGGAACGTGATTTTGCTAGTGTCTTGTTGTGACGGTGGTTCTTTGCGCACTCATCGCGGCGCTGCTTCTCTTCCACGTGTCCGGTGCCGTGAAACCCCATATGCATATTTTAGAGCGCGAAAATTTAAATTATTTTAAACGCGCAGAAAAGGAAAAGAAAATGAAAATTAGGAAATTTCTTGCTTGCACCAACATTTTCCGGCCGCCAAAACACGTGTGTTTTTACTTAGTTAAGAAAAGGAAAGGAAAAAAAAATAATAATATTCGCCTATTAGCAATTAAACGATACAATTTAACATTAACCCAAATATGCATTAAATAATGCATGTAAATTAAAATTAAAAGAAAAGAAAAAATACTTGGAAAAAATTAAGAAAGAAAAGAAAATTTTGCCTTATGCGTCGGGCATAGGCAAAGGACATAGTTTCACTACTGGTCGACGATATGTTCCTGTAGCTGTTTTAACGGTCACAACACGAATATGACCGTCTGAGCCAGGGTGTACGTCGACAATTCGCCCAACAGCCCATTGCAATGGCGGTTTTTGTTCATTCTTTACCACGACTAAAGTATTTAGTTTAATATTGTTAGAAGCCTCTGTCCATTTAGAACGCTGTTGCAAGGTGTTTAGGTACTCCAAGTTCCAGCGTTTCCAAAAATCGGACTGGAGCCTTTGCACCAGCTGCCAGCGGGACAGGGTGTTCAACTTGGAATCAGAAAAATCGGGCTCTGGTACGGAATTCAACGGTTCCAGGGTAAGAAAATGACCAGGGGTCAGTGGAAGAAAGTCATTCGGATCCATACTTTGGGCATACAGAGGCCGGCTGTTTAGTATGGATTCGACCTGACACAAAAAAGTAAAAAACTCTTCATAGGTTAACCGTTGCTCACCTATTACACGTTTCAAATTTGCCTTGGTGGATTTAACTCCTGCCTCGGCTAGTCCGTTTAGGTGCGGACTACCAGGACTTGAAAAATGCCAGGTAATTTTTAGACTGTGCCATGCTTCCTGGGAGTACTGTTTGAGTAAACGATCAGCTCCCAAGAACGCGCTACCACAATCTGAGTAAATGTCAGAGATTCTTCCTCTTCTTGCCACAAATCTCTTAAAAGCCGCAAGAAAGGTAGGGGTGGAAATATCGGAGGTAAGTTCTAGGTGAACTGCCTTTGTTGCGGAGCAGACTAAGACAAGAATATAACCTTTGGATACCTTTGCACCTCGGTACTTTCCCATTGTAATTGGAAAGGGACTACAATAATCTATGGCAACATGTGAAAATGCCTTTACTTGAGAGATGCGTTGAGCAGGCAAGTTGCCCATGATTTGTACGGAAGGTTTAGGATTTAATCGATAGCATAAAATGCAATGAGAAGTTACGCTCTCGATTGCATAGCGAGGGGAAAGGATCCAAAATTGTTGTCTCAAGAGGTAATGCAACGTTTTTTGACCGGGATGACAGTACCTTTTGTGAGTGTACTCAATGACAAGTTGAGTAAGACGGTGAGAACGTGGTAAAAGTAAAGGGTGTTTTGCTGAATAAGAGAGTTCGGAAGAATGTGGTAATCGACCCCCCACTCTTAAGCAGCCTTGTGTAACTAGAAAAAGTGAAAGTTTACGAAATTGTTTAGGAAGTAGCTTTGCGTCATTCAAACGTGAAATGAGATCAGCAAAGATGGAACGTTGAACATGCCGAACGAGAACAATAAGAGAATGTTGAAGTTCTACTTCGGTAATATTTTCGTTAGGATATTTAGATTTCTTTTCGGTAAGGCGAAAAATATAGGAAATTATGCGTTGAATTTTCTCTAGGGAAGAGTAACGAGAAAGAAAAGTATCAAGCATGTGTGGTTCAACTGTGCATGTTTGAAATACTGATTTTCGTTCTTCCAGAATAACCTCGCTTTCCGGAGGGTCTGGACAGCGAAGATCATCAGGCCAGCTCTCTTTTGGTAGCCTAAGAAAACAAGGACCTTCCCAATACAAGTCATGTTTGACAAGTTGATCAGGCATAAGACCGCGCGAAGCACAGTCGGCTGGATTTAGCGCAGATGGAATATATTTCCAGGCCGTAGGAGAAATGGTTTCTTGAATGTGACAGATACGGTTTGCCACAAACGTTTTAAACCTGTGAGGTGAAGCCGCCAACCAGCATAGAACCACTTGGGAATCACACCATGCACAGATTTGGTTGAAGTTAAGAATATCTGAATAAGTGTTTCGAATAAAGGAAATTAGGTCGCAAAGTAAAGTGGCACCAAGAAGCTCCAGTCGCGGAAGACTGACTGTTTTCACTGGTGCGACCTTAGATTTGGCCATTACAAGAAAGGTATGGATTTCTCCGGATACTGACTCCATTCTGAAATAGACCGTAGCCGCGTAACCTATCATAGAGGCGTCTGAAAAGCCGTGAAGTTCAATGCTACGTGGTTGATCAATGGAAAGGCGTCTAGGTAAATGAATATTTGAAAGATTTGGAAGTTCGGTTCGAAATTGATTCCAAACATTTACGATATGCGGAGGAGGCTGAGAATCCCAGTCCAGCTTCTCCTTCCACAGATCTTGCATGAGATGCTTAGCAAGTAAAGAAACGGGAGAACAGAAACCTAAGGGATCAAAAATTTTCATGATTTGAGATAAGATACCTCGCTTGGTGCATGGTTTATCTTCTGGTACGACCAAGTAGGTAAACGAATCTGAGATAGGATTCCATTGGAGACCTAATATTTTTACAAAATTAGGTTCGGATTTGTCGAAACGAATGGACATTTGTGTTTCTGATTCTGAGAATGAGGAGAGAAGTTCCGGACTGTTGCTCGCCCATTTTTTAAGTTCAAACCCTCCTAGGCGCAACAGGGAGATTAACTCCGACTGAAGTTCTTTGGCAGAGGCCACAGAATCCTGCCCAGTGAGCACGTCGTCGACGTAAATGTCTTTAAGAAGCACCTTGGAAGCATTAGGATACCTTTCAGACTCAAGTTTAGCTAGTTCTTGTATAGTACGAATAGCTAAGTAAGGTGATGACTTAAGTCCATAAACAACTGTTCTTAAGGAGTAGGTTTGGACAGGATCATCCTCAGAAAATCTCCATAGAATATTTTGATAACGCGTGTGCTCAGGAATAATTAATATCTGTCGGAACATTTTTACTATGTCAGTAACAAAGGCTACAGCATGAATTCGAAAATTAAGTAGAATTTCACGGACATCATTTTGCAGTTTAGGACCTGCGCACAACGTCTCGTTGAGTGAGACACCTCTGGGACTACGTTGAGACCCATCAAAGACCACTCTTATCTTCCCAGTGTTCCAGATACTGTGATGAGGGATAAAGTAGGAATTATCCAAGACATCTTTAGATATAGGCGTAGGAATAGGTATCATGTGACCAGTGTCTAAATAATCTTGCATAAAATCTTTGTAAGCTTGATAATTAGCTGAGTCTTTGAGAAGTCTAGCTTCCTGAAGCTTGAAACGTTTTAAAGCGATTGGATAGGTGTCACCCAACTGGGGTTCCAAGTTTATGAAAGGTAATGGAACGACGAATCTACCTGATTCGTTGCGTGAAACTGATTGTGAAAATAATCTTTCGCACATAACATCCTCAGGACTGTGATGAACCTTATGTGGAACCTGCTCCATCTCCCAGAAGCGCTCTAGGCATATATCCAGAGATGGTTCGATGGAAGTGTAACAGCTTATGAGTGATTGTGGATTTTGTTGCTTTGAAGTTTCAACTTTACCAATCAGCACATAGCCAAAGATGCTATTAAAAGCACTAGGTTGTCCACGCTCTCCGTGGATAACTCCCTCTTGTAAGAGATGCGGAAAAAGTTCACAACCTACTAGGACATCAATGGAACTTGGTATATGGAAGTTTTGATCAGAAAGTTTGATATTGCGAATGTGATTCCACTTGCTCGAGTCGACAGCGCAAGAAGGAATCTCTGTACAAAGTTTTGGAAGTACTAAAGCCTCAAAATCAAAGGTAGGTCCCGCTTGACCTTGAGGTTTGATAAGACATTTCGTCTTACCTTTGGTATTGGAAGATGTCATTTGATTTAAGCCTTGAATAGAAGTAGAAAAGAAGCTTTTCGAAAGACCTAAACGATTTAGACATTTTTCTGAAATAAAGTTTGCCTCTGAGGCAGAATCGAGTAAGATACGAACTGGTTGGTAATGTCCCCTTGAGTCTAACATGTCAGCTACAACGGTAGAAAGTAGAAAAGTGGAATTTTTGGAAATCATTGTCGCATGACAGTTTGTGGAATGGCTTCCTGACATAGGGGTGCTATTGGAATTGGAAAGTGGAATATTAACGTTCTCTGGAGGATAAGAATTAACACTCACAGAGGGCGCTACTGGTTGTGGAACGTGAAGAAGACTGTGGTGCCTAGCTCCACACGTAAAGCAGTTGTAGGAAGAGGGGCAATTCACGGTCTGGTGAGCGAAATGTAAGCAATTTTGACATAGATTCACCTGCCGAACATAACCCATCCTTTCCTGTGGACTTTTGTTTTGAAATTCGATACATTTCGATAATGCGTGATTCGAAGAACATAGGTAGCATTTTATTTTTGGATTAAAAGTTCTGTTCTGATTATTTTGTATTTGAGGGTTGCTGCGTTGATTGCTATTTTGTAAAGTATTTTGTTGATTTCTTGAATTTGAACTTTGATTTGAAATAGTTGTATTGAAAGCAGAAGGTGAATTAAAATTATTAAAACTGTTTCTCTGAAAACTGTTCTGTTGAGAATTACGCGTAGTTTGAGGTTGTCTAGGGGTTTGATTTTGCCTACTAAAACTGGGCATTTGCACTACAGATTCGAGCGCAACGCAATGATTTTCTATAAACGTGTAAAGATCAGTGTAGGACGGAATTTCTGAATTGTTTTTCTCTCTACTATAGTAAAGTTCGAAATCAGTCCTCATCTTGACTTCAAGTTTTGAGAGCATCATGTTAAAAGTAAGAAAGTCCCATTCTTTTGTAGGAAAACCAAGCTCATTTAAGATGGCTAGATTCTCAGAAAATGTATCCAACATGGAACGTAATTCTTTCCCAGAACTGGATTTAGTTGAAAGAAAGTTAATAGCATTCAAAGCGGTAGTAGCAATAATTCGTTTATTTTGATACCTCTTTACTAAGGTTTCATACGCAATGTGATAATTGCTATCTGCGAGGGGAATGGTTTTTACTAGAGAAAGGGCTTCATTCAGAACAGAACTCCGCAATTGTTGAAATTTCTCTATATCACTTAAATCAGAATTTTGATGTACCATGACTTTAAATAAGTCAAACCAGTGTTGCCAGTCTTTATAATTACCATTGAAAATTGGCAACCGTGGTTGTGGAAATGATCTTGTATTTGACCTCTGAACAATATTTTGTTGGCTAGGGTTGCCTACGTAATTGACAGGGTTGGCCCTAAAAAGGTCGTAGTAAATACCCTTACATTCATAATAAAGGTTGTCAAAGTCTTTTCTAGTTTTATCCTGCTCGTCAAATGAAAGTTTAAACTCTTCGAGAGAGCCAATAATTTGGTTATGAAAATTATAGAATTGAGCATGACATTCTTCGACGTCTTCATATCTGGATTTAAACAAAAAGTGAAACGCTGTATCCGACTTCGCTTTCAAAGCTACCTCGTGAGCTTCCGCCATTTGGTTGAAGCTCAAAAGCCTTTTGTCGCAAAGTTTTTTCTGTTTTTGCGTAGACATTTTTGTTTTTGAAAGTTAATTTGTTTTTAAAATTACCCAAAAAAATGCTTAAAATATAGCTTAAAATATAATCCGAATTTTAGCAAAATTTAAACAATTTTATTATTTTAATTTTATTAACTTTTTTCGAAAATTTTGAAATGAAATGTTTGTAAGTTTGTCTGTATGTTATTATTTGAACATATCCTTAAAAAAAAACTTTTATGTCTCACCAAGGATTGAACCCCGCACCTTTCGATTCCAAGTCGCACACTCTGTGCATACGACTAGCGGTCCCGTCTGAAAGTTTTTAACAAACGACGGTATTCGAAGACGGCGACACTTGCACCTGCGCGTTAACGTGACACCTGTAAAATCGATAATTAGAAAAGTAGGTGGAAGAACCGCCTTAAATTTTCAGTTTCGGCGTATTGACGCCACTTTTACTGAAAATGTAATGAACAAAGCGATCAACTTTCTTTGATGAACTAGTAAACTATACGAAATATGTGCATTGGCTATAGGTATTTTTGAACGGTAATAAACACTTCGATCAACTTTGAACGAACATATCCCCAACAGGTGGTAAAACAATATGGTCTGTTTCAAATTGAAATTGAAATAAATTTTGAAATTTGAAATAGAAAATAGAAATTTGGAATTTTTGTAGGAAATTGCTGAACCACAGGAGTCTAGGTAGTTTGGAAAACTATTAATTTGGGTCGAAGGGCCATTAAATGTGCGTGCAAGGGCTGAAAAATAACGGAATTTCCTTCGATAGGTCGCCGGTATTGGCTTCACAAGCACATTTAAAAATAAATGTCGGTATTGACGATTGAAAATGGAAAGTTACGATACATATGGAATTTTATATGAAAAGGCACCTACCTCGGACTCTCTTGCAGCTCCAGTCGACGTTTAAACGTCCAGTTTTTTCACCTCAAATTCACTTTTTTCGGGAACGTGATTTTGCTAGTGTCTTGTTGTGACGGTGGTTCTTTGCGCACTCATCGCGGCGCTGCTTCTCTTCCACGTGTCCGGTGCCGTGAAACCCCATATGCATATTTTAGAGCGCGAAAATTTAAATTATTTTAAACGCGCAGAAAAGGAAAAGAAAATGAAAATTAGGAAATTTCTTGCTTGCACCAACAATAACCTATATGTAAGTCAGAATAAAAATTCTAAATTTTAAATTGTAAATATTTAAAAAACCTGTTTTTTTTTAATAATCACAAAGGACACGAACAGGGTGTCCCACCACGGGCAACTAATTAAAATTACTTAAAAGTAACAACCAAAATTTACAAATAACAGTAGATAATGAAAAACCCTAAAAACGCTTTTCTAAAAAATAATAAATTTGTATGTACCAGGAACACAATCCAAGTTCAACCAGGGCACCACAGAAAACAAAAACAAACAAAAAAACACAAATTAACACTACAAAGCTAAAAAAAACAAAAAAACAGAAAACATTATTAAATGGCAAAATCCGCATTTAAAAACTGGTCTATACTATAGAACGCTTTTTGAATAAAAAATTTCTTTAAGGTTCCTTTAAAGTTCCTGTAATCCAGTTCCCTTATTTTATTCGGCAAAACGTTATAAAATCTTATGCAATAATATGATGTACCATTTCTGGTCCTTGTCAAATAAAAAAAACACCCAACTGCTAAATTTACTTGTAACTACTAGTCGCAGTTGGGTACAAAATTACCCAATAACCTGATTCATGAAAATACAAAACTGTATACCTATCAATTTTGTACTCAACTGCGACTTGTACTCACAAGTAAATTTAGCAGTTGGGTGTTTTTTTTTCCAGACATTTTTGACTGTGGTGTTTTGCTACCTTCATGATCGCTTCTCTCCAGAAACTCTGGATGCACCACTGGCCTTAATTTGTTACAATTGACATGTAATCCTTATTTACCTCAACCATATCTAAATACATACAGGGGCAGTTAAACTATCAGACTTTGTTACAGCTACATACACAGAAAAAAATTGGGTTAGATATACCTATATTTTATCCAAATTAATACGTGGTTGATAATGGACAAAATGTATTTGTTTAAAAATAAATATTGTATATGTTTAACTCATTTGAAAAATCATATTTTAAATAAATAAATAATTGTTTAATTTTTACTTTGTTTTTTTTTATTTCGATTGCACTGAAATAAATATTTAGTTAAAGGTGAATTTCCTTTTTTATTTCCTTGGTCTCCACGGGACCAAAACTGGAAGCAAAATGGCCGAAGGTATTTTTCTTGTATTTGCACCTGCCCTTAGTATCGTACAAGAAATACTACTACTAATACTTCCATCTCTATACCTCAAATTCTCGAGGTTTATCTTAAAAAATAAGGAATTTTATTTAAGTGCTCACGTTTTCTAAACTATCAATAAAATATTGATTGTTACATCATTAATTTGATCTATTTAGTTATGTTAGAAAAAAACAAAATTAAAAAGTTAAGTTAAATACAAAATTTACGTTAAGGATCTAAGGATTAAGTAATTATTTTTACAAATTAAAAATTTTGAACTAAAACTATGGTAACTAAATATCCAAAATTATCTATCTAACTACATGACTTTGATTAATTTAAAATATTTTCTGCTATTTAAACAAAAATATGATTAATAAAACAAAATTTAAAAAATACAAACTCTTTGTGTCATGAAATTTAGGAACACCATATAAACCACTTAAAATTTAAACATGTCGCAGGGAGGCTACTTTAATCCTAGGGTCGCGGCACAATCATCAATCACGAATTTACTTTATAGCTAAGGCAAGGCTTCGGAAAATCCACTGTTTACAAGCATTTTATATTACTTTTTGATAAATTTCGACCCCGTTGAATCCGAATATCCCTGTTGCCACCTCGAAATGTTGACAGGGGCTGAGATTTTCAAAATGGTGGCCAACATGGCGCTATTTTAAATTGCCGCTCTAAAGCCCAAATTGACACAACTATGCATTTAAAATATATATTTATATAACTAAAAAATAATATAATATTAGTTTTTTTTAATGGCTGCAAAAACGTCCAAAAACCCTCCCAGACCCCCACACTCTGGTTTTTTTCTGAGGTTTTTTTAAATTTTCTTAAAAACTACGCTTCTAAGAGAAATGCTTATTAGATACTTTATTGTAGACAATAAAATTCCCCTTTCAACAAGGCATAATTCAATAAAGTTAGACTGATAACAAACTCTCAAGGAGCGTCCGTTAATTGAAGCAATTTAGAAAAGTTGAAAAAATACCATGTTTTTGCCAAGATCTAATCAATTTTTTAAAACTAATGTCTACAGGAAAACATCTGTTATATTTTATTATAGTCAATGAAATTTCCATTAAAATAATGTATAACATGATCGGATTAGTAGTAGTAGTAGTGTGGGGTAGGTTCTAGGTCTGGCGACTAGGCATATGAAGCGCCAACCTCCGAGCATCACCCCTACTGCGCCTTCCTTCGCTAAGGAATCCTCTCGTCTTCTGTACAAAGGCTAGAATATCAGATTCAGAAGGTCCTCCATCTCAAAGGCTTCCTCTTCGAATACCTCTCTTCTGAGGTCTCGTCCTCAGCCCACCATCGTTGGCACGTCGCGTTTTCCTTCACTCTCATCTTAGCCAAGTGTCCTTGCAGGACGCAGTGTCCGGTTAGGACTCCCACTATGGCTCCTACCTCTCTTCGTGTTCTACGGAGCAGCCAGTCTCTACGGGACCTGCTGTATCCTGTCACATACTCCTTCGCCTGTCTGCCGTTTCTTGTGTTGATCCATTTCTTTAGTATCTCTTTCTGAGCCACTCTGTTAGGGTCGACTTCATTTGCCCTCTTGTGAGCCCTATGAAAGGTTCTGGCCCGACGCATTTCTGTCGGGATCCTCCCCTGGCGAGTTCGTCCGCTTTCTCGTTTTCTGGGAATGTGGAATGGGACCCATACGAGCTCCACCTCTCTTACTCCGGCTAACTCCTGAAGTGCATCCGCACACTCTAGCATCAATCCGGCGGACATGGTTGGTTTGCACAGTGCTTTCAGCGCAGCTTGACTGTTTGAACAGATGCAGAGGTGCTTTCCTGTTTTGTTCGTAATTTCTTCCTCCCAAGTTACTGCCAGTATAGCGTAAACCTCTGCCTGGAAGACTGTTGCATTGGATCCCATCGAGTAGCTTTTTCCAATGCCCTTGCTTTCCAGGTACACTCCTGCACCAGTCGAATTCCGGTCTGTCAGCCTTGATCCGTCTGTAAAGTAGACCGTGGCATCGCTAAGGAATTCAACCCCGTTCTACTTCCATCAACATGATCGGATTGGTTTTATATTAAAAAGCTTTGGGGGCATTCATAAATTAAATTAATTAAAAAAATACTGAAAATAAACCATTTTTGTTACAGGTTTTATCTAATTTTCTCAGAAACTAAGCTCAATATAAAAAAATGTGTTCTTTACTTCGTTTTAGATAATAAAATTTTCTTTGTAACAAAGTTAAAACTATTTTATAGTCCTTAATTTAAAGAAATTATTTAAAATCACAAAAGTAATAATTTTTTTACAGATTTTATCCAATTTTCTTAAAAACTAACCTTCATTCGACAAAATGTCGTCCAAACTTTTCGGTGGATAATAAAATGTTATTTTAAACGGTGTATTAGGGTCACTCTAAAAAATTACCAAAAAAAAATAGTTTTGTAAAATTTACAATACAAACAAAGTGTTATAGGATAGAATAAGTTAAAAAGTAACTCATTTCCTCAGAAGCTCGTTTTTCTTTAAAAATAGATAAAATATGGTACTAAACTTGATTATTTTGGATATTTTTAAAAATTTATTTTAATTAGTACGCTCCTGGAGACTTTCCTATGACATAAACCCCACATTTTAATAAAGCTTTTAAAAGGAAATTATATTTTATACAATAAGGTATACTGCATATTTTTTCCCAAGAAGTGTAGTTTTTGAGCAAATTTTATAAAAACTATAATAAATATGTTTTTCCAAAATAATCCCAATTTACGGACGCCACTGAAGAGCGACTTGCTTCTCCTAACCTTATCGGCTCATACATCGTTAGAAAGCGAATTTTGTTCTCCACAAAAAACTGTTCTTTGCAATTTTCGATAGAAAGGCTAATTTTCGAGAAAATTGAATAAAACTGAATAAAAACAGGTTTTTGAGGGTTTGGGGGGGATTTTCTGCATCTCTGTCGATATTTCAAGTTTGTATAAGGGATATTCGGATTTAGCGTGGTCAAATTAATAGGTTTGTTGTCAAAAAGTAATAGATTTGCTTCTAGACCAAAAACGGAGAGCCTTTTCAAATTTTTTGCTCTAACTATGCGACAAGGTTTCGGAGCGTGTTTAAGGTATAAATAATAAATAAATAATTTTATAAATTACATTTGTTTTAAAAAAACCGGGTGGTAGGAGGTTCAGTTCGGCTTAGTTCGGGTTCGTTTCGTCTCCTCTCAGTGCGCTACTGTTAATCTATTTTTTTTTTATTTTATAAACTATAGTTTTTTATTTAAATACATTTTTACATCGCCTACCTAATAAGGTAAAAATATACACAGGTAAATCAGTTAATTAAAACTAAATTAAATAAAAATCTACGTCGTAGAAAATGGTAAATATTAAAAACGAAAGTAATAGAAATATAAACAATACCTGTATACATATAAAAAAAACAATTAAATACATTAAATATAAAAAATTTCATTTAAACCTTGTTCAGCAGGAATGGTCCCGAGCACCGATGTTGCGTTTCCCCTTTGTATTGCAAGGTAATGAAGTTACGTGCATTAATTGCTTAGCCTCATTACCCAAAGGACCAAATGTATCGACACCAAAAGGAACAAAGAAAAAACCCAGGTCTTCCAATTCTTTATACTTAATTTTTTTTTGTGACTCACCAAGATTTGCTGCTTCACCTGCTTTTTGTGAAGTGTTTGCTATGTATGTTTTTGCAATAGTGTCGCGACAAGTAGCATCCCACAAAAGTGTCCTACCATTCTTCCAGGGCAACAAAGACATACCGTCCACCCGTTTTCCATCACTCCTACATATACCAGGCGGTTCTAAAATTGACGGAATATTAGCAGAAACTAAAGATAAAATAATGTCGTTTATCTGCCTATGGCGGGCCACACGACCTGCACTTTTTTTGCAACTTAAGGCATGAAGCCCAAATTTATCAACTGTTTGGTTGCAAATGCAGACGTGTGGCTCACACACAGGCTGACCAACACACAGAGCGATGGAAATACGGAAAGATGCATCGCCTAATAAGTTCCCTAAAGTAGAAGAGGGTAAGGCACTAAGCCAAGCGCTACTTTCCGGTTGCTGGAGTGCCAAAGTCTTGATTTATCCACAAGAGATTTTGAATTTGTAATAATATTTTCAACAAAAATCTTACACATACTCAAATCAAAATCTTTTTGGGATTTTAATTTTGAAAGATCTGAAATTTTGAAATCTATTAGGTTAAACACACCTATTATTTATTAGTCAGTTTATCCTACAATACAGGCTCTTACGTTGCAGCGGCTTTTACTATATATAGGTATTTGTCCAAAAAAATGTTACAACAGTGAAAATAAAAATTTGACAATTTTCGGAAATAGCAGCCTTAATGTTATGCATGTTATGTTTCCCAGTGACATTGACTTCTTTATTTTTTACCAGTTTTTTTAAAAACATTTTCTTTATAACGTTATGAATAGAAACAACTCCAATCCCAATTTAAAAGTAATTTTTCAAAATGATTGTGTAGATCTACGAAAGGTTGAAGGGAACTCAGACTGGTCATCACGGGCAAACGAATATCAGCGCCTTATACATAAATCGAAAAGAAGTTCTCTTGAAAATGGATTAGTCAACAGAGCTATAAGAAACCTTGCGAGGGGTACGGATTACAGAAAAAATGTTTCCAGTAACAATCCCCAGCAGAAGTCACGGCAATATAGCAAAATAAATAGTAACACTCGAGCTGAAAATTTACTACTAAAAGAAAATTATTCTAAATTAAAATCCACGAAATTTAATATTTTGCCGAGTTCGAGTTCCAATATTGAAATTTCAAGCAATCCTTACCTAGTTACACCCTGTGCTAAAAATTTTAATGAAAATAAAACTGGACTTAGGTATGTGTAATATTATAGAGTGTCCTTTTTGTTTAAAGAATGTTTTAATCCAATCCAATTTTTGGCCGATCGACAAACTCGGTATTTAGGCTTTCTCGTTTTGAGCCTATAATATGTCGATTAATAGTAAAAATCCGCGAATTTCGAAGCAGGGTAGGTTAGTTTAGGCTAATTCATATCAAATCATTGTTAGTTTATTACCTCACATTTGCTTAAAAATTAAGGATTCTGTAGCAATAAATATACTTAGCTTAATTGATTAAAAATTGCATATTTAAGAGAAGCGGTTATAATAAGCCTTTTGTTACAACTGTGGATTTTGTTGGCAAAAAAGTTCTTTTTTAATCTACGCACTTTATTTAACAACTTCTAACATTTAAATAAATAGATCCATGACGGATCTCATAATTTCCTAGTCCGTTTGCACACTTTACCTAAACTCCATGCTATATCAACGATAAAAACAGTTTTTTATAAATATCTCCGAAACGAAAGCTGCTACGAAGTTTTTGGATATTACATGAATTTTTTAAGGAAACATACTCTACCGCATGTTGATGCGACGCTCCGTTAAAAAGTTATAATTTTTTAAACATTTCGAACACTATTTTGACCTGAAAATTTCATGAAAATCGGTTTAGCGGTTTAAGAGCTATCATGTTACAAACAGATATACACACACACACACACAGACAGACATCACAACAATATTGCTAGGATAGCTTAAAATACACCCAAATAACACATATTCGGCGTTATCTCAAAAAAAAAGAAATTTCGTCGAAAATAATACCTTCTCTAGCCATTGCTGCGCGGGTTAGGAAGGTAAAAATATATTTGATATTCGCGTTTGAAATTGCTTTGAGTTAACTGCATAACTTTCTTTATATTCCTAGCCCGCGCAGCAATGGCTAGAGAAGCTATTATTTTCGACGATTTTTTTTTTGAGGTAGCACCGAAAATGTTTTATTTAAGTGTATTTGGACTTATCTTAGAAATATCGGCGTGAAGTCTGTCTGTGTGTGTGGGTGTGTATGTTGGTCGTCACACGATAACTCCTAAACCGCTGAACTGATTTGCATGACATTTTTAGGTAGAATAGTTTTCGACACTGTAACGAGCTGATTAGTTAAAATTCCATTATTGCTTATGAGTTTTTTTTACAGAACGTCGCATCGGTTTTTGGTTCGGTTGCCCAATAATTTATTTTATAACCAAAAACTTCACAGAAGCTTTCGTTTCTGAGGTATTTAACAAAAAACGATTTTCAAGGCTGATACCGCATGGAGTTTACTTGGAGAGTGCGAATAGGCTAGGAGGGTATCAGATCTATTGGACTCTTGAGAGGAACTTCAATTTCTTATTAGACATACGATGTAAATTATTTTTTCAAATCGATTTAAACTTTTCGCAGACAGGAATTTATTCACCTCTTATTTTTTTTAATTAAAATTTGCGTTTAAAAAGTTGTTTCCCCTTCCCAAATATCTTTAAAAAATTAATGGATTTTAAAATCAATATGAGCAATGTACGAGTAAATTTACGAAAATAAAAATTTTCAAATTTTGCTTTTTGTTCGTTATTTAAATTTAGAAGTAAATTTCCCTTCCTCCAAGATTGACAGCGTGATTTTTTATAAGTGAAAAATCCTTGTAACTAGATTTTAATGGGATCAGAAAGCTCATGCAAAAATTGATCGATTTGTTAAATTATGACCACCTCAAGAGCTGCAAGAGTTTTTTTTATCTCACTAGATACAGGATGCGTTAGTGAGGTCAGTTTTTTTGCAAAACTCTATATATTTTTGCAGTTTTTGATTTGCCTTTTTATTTTGGTTTCAAAAATATATAATGTTTCTATGCTGCGATTAGTATTTTTTGAGAAATATTAAATAAAAATAAAGGTACTTTTCTCTTCCAGTTCGTTGCAGAAAAAGAGCTAATCAGGTTAAAATTTTAACGTGTAAATCTCTATGATACATGAAAAGAGAGAGAAAAATCACTGCATATATATAAAAGTCATAGTTTTTGCTGAATTGTCTTGCTGCAAATTTTTTTTAAAACAAGTTTAATCGAAATCATATTTATTATTATTCTGGGGGTGGTGACGCTTTTGTTTGATATTTAGAGCAATTAAAATCTTATATTAATTCTAACCTGTACTATTTTAGATATAAATATACAATAAACCAGCCACAAATATTGAATGATGAAGCAAATAAAAGTATTACAGACAGATTTGTCAACCATAACCTGCCTTGGAAAGACCAAAGACTGGTAGAAAAATATTCAGTATTGAAAATTCCATACACAAGATCAAATACGCTACCGATTTTTCCAAAACCAAGCCAAGTTTTTTTTAGAGAATTATACGACACAAACCAGGAACTATCTGACAAGAAAACGTATTTTTATGATGAAGGTTCTGATATAGACTCTGCGGTTGTTGAGGCTAGAGGGCGACTGTTTTTTGGACATACTTTGGAAAACCAACTATTGGCGCTGTTATTCATTATTGGTCTTGCATGTGGGATGATGTTGCTTGCATCTGTTGCCTATCTTATAATTGACAACGATTTATTAGCTAGACTGTTTGAAGTACGACAGCCAGAAAATTCTATTAAACGAAATATAAAGTTTCTTGCAGGAGGAGTAATCCATTTAATTGCAAATATTTTTAAAAAGATAGGAGGATTATTTTGGATACCAGCGCAGAAGGTTTATCAGCCCTCAAGAGAATTCGATCTGTGGAATTATGCGCCAAATGAACAATAAGGTTTTTTTTAAATTTGCTGTACTT
This sequence comes from Aspidapion aeneum, assembly GCA_963576565.1. NCBI lineage: Eukaryota > Metazoa > Arthropoda > Insecta > Coleoptera > Brentidae > Aspidapion > Aspidapion aeneum. The sequence continues at coordinate 173,926,703 of OY755038.1, read as the reverse complement.
TTAAGGTCAAATAAATTTTTACATTTAACTAGCCTCCAAATTTTCTATTTACGTACGATTTTTCTAATTAAAAGCCTCTTGACCGAATGTGTAATATGAACCTTACTAATAAGAGTAATTCTTAAATCAGGGACCAATCATAATACAACAATATCTGAAAGAAAAATAATATTTGTTTTTATGTTACGGCCATTTTTAGAAAAATTAGACGTTATTAATATGAGTTAAATAAACTAATACTCGTATAAATTACTTTTGCTATAAAGGAGAACCATTCAAAACTAATAGTTAATTAAAATGTAGGTAAATGTGACTTGTAGAAGGCCCTGCGCCTGTGTCGGCCCTGTTAGTTTTTTTCGATTATGAATGTGTGGTTGCACATATTTAAGAGATGCAGTTTACATCTACGGCACTGGGCCAATATCGCACAGGTCATTTGGGCGCAGACCAACGTGCGCCACCAATTGCGCGCAGCCAAATGCGAGCGGACAATTAAGCGCAACCACTAGCGGGCAATTAACTGCGCGTGGAATATTGCGCGCCGCCAAATGCGCGCAACCAATTGCGCGAGGACAAATTTACGCAACCAATAGTGTGCAACTTATAGTGCGCAAAAACCGCGCATGTATTTGTATCAGAGTCCTAATTAACCTATAACCAAGTCGAATTGCTCTGTCCAGCCGAGGCCGACCAGGGGCCGATTACTTTAGTATTCTAAACTGACCCGGTTAGGTTATTTTAGAAAAAAATCACTTCCCTGACCAGATCAGGATAGTTCATTCTTTATAATACTCTGCCAATATATGGGCACCTAAGCTCACACTAGGTTCTATAGATCTAGAGTACGGGTGAGTGAGCTAATATAACTAAAAACTTAAATATATTTTATTCAACTCCAAACTCAATTACCTATCGTTTGATACCACACAAGCCATGTTTTAAGTTAAACCCGAGTTTTTGAAATCTACCCCCACCCTTTGGTAAAAAAACTAAAATATGTTTTGTTTAACTCTAGACCCAATTACCTTTCGTTTGATATCACACACGCCATATTTTCACTTAATCTCTAATTTTTTTAATCTACCCCCACCCTTTTTTTTAAACTAAAATTAATTTTGTTTAACTCCAGACTCAATTACCTTTCGTTTGATATCACACACGCCATATTTTCACATAAACTCTAATTTTTGAAATCTACCCCCACCCTCTTATTTGGCTTGTGCTCGGTGGATTTTGTTCATTTTTAAATGGGACCATCTCGACGCAAGATCCAGCCAAGGTACCAAATTTCATTAAAATCGGACAAGCGGTTTTTGAGTTATGCGCGTTGGTCGTTACAGACAGACAGACATACAGACAGACATACAGACAGACAGACAGACAGACAGACAGACAGACGGCGCAACAAAAAAGTTTCAAAATCATCTGAAACGGAAAGTTATATAAAAATTTTTGAAATCGGAGCAACTTTTTTTTCTCGAAAAAATTAGGATCACTATAGCTCACACTACTATAGTATAGTAGTAGTGTGAGCTAATATAACCTAACCGGGTTAGTTTAGAATATTAAAGCTAACCGGGTCAACTTATCACGAGTCGTTAAATACCGAGATGAATTCCATCAAAGGAACATGCGCCAAAATTAACGTCAAAATGTCTAATTTAAATTATTGGCGCGAATACCGGGATTGGCGCGAGATCGAAGAGCTTAACTTAGAATAAAAAATTTAAGGTATAAAATAATGGTCAATTCTAATTTTCAGGTATGATTTTATGTAGGTATCGGGTGGTTTTTATAACCTGAGCACTCAGCAACTTTATCATTGAAAATAAAGGGCTATAATAAATTGTAGATTTTTTTGGTTAATTATGACAACTTTAAAAGCCAACATAATTTTTTTCTATCCGTCACCATGTACAGGGTGTCCCAAATTCGATGTTTTTGGGAGATTTCGGGTATTTCTAGAGGGGCTAAACAAACCTGATCCCCCTTTGCGACACTCAAATTTCAAAAGAAGCTTAAAGGTGAAAATCGCAATTTGATATAGCAAGCCGTTTTAAAACTACGGGGTGTTTCTAAAAAGTCTGCATTTTGGGAAGGGGTCTATAACTTGTTTATTTATTAATATTTTTTATTTCTGTGAAAACATTCCTAAGACACTTTTTTAAGAGGAATTAAACTGTTAAATTAAATGTCATTTGTCACGTTTAGTTTTTGAGATATCACATAAATTTTTTTTTTTTTATTTTTACCACATATTTTAGTTTGCTTAATGGGTTTAAAATATTTTAATATTATAAAATTATAAAAATAATAAAGAGGTGATTAAAAAATAAAAATAAAGAAAACAATTAAAAAAAATAAAAAATTAAAATATTGAGTGTGATACATCATTTTAAAGGAAATTTTAAGCTGATTTTAAAAATCGAATAAAAAGAGAGTTATTCTGTAAGAAAAATAACAACTTTATGCAATATTTTAAAAACCAAAACAGATAAATAAAAACCGTTTACATCTGTCAATTCTTCAAGAAAAGATCTATAAGAAAGCTATTTAGACAAAAGCAAAATGCAGACAAAAACACTCCGTAGCTTAAAAACGGCTTGCTATATCTAAATGTGGTTTTCACCTTTAGGCTTCTCTTAAAATTTAAGCGTCGCAAAAGGGGCTCAGTTTTTTTCTATTTCCCCTAGAAATACCCGCACCACAAAAAACAACGAATTTGGGACACCCTGTACAGGGTGTGACAATGAAATCGATTTTTTGAGAGGGAACACCCTGTATATTTTTGCATTTTAAGATTCGTCTTTTCTTTTTGATTTCAAAAATTTACAATATCTATGTGCTGCGATTAATATTTTTTGAGGTATATGCAGTATTTCTTCTATATTGCATTTCACGTTTATTTTGTTTTGCCATGGGAGTATTGACAAATTTAAATGCGCTAAATCTTAAAAAATGTTTATCGTAGCATAGACAAACAGTAGAACCCCGATGACAGTGTTTATTCAAATTAAATTGGGCACTAAATAATTTGTCACACAACTTGCACGTCACCGGCATTTTCACAGCACAAAAACGACGAATTTTCATCAAAAAGAACTGGGAATTATTAAAGTTTTGCTGTATAAAACCACACTGAAATATCTTTCAGTTGATTGGTTGGCAGAAGTGACAGATCAACGCTTGCGCACGTCTTGGAATTCATCTCGGTATTTAACGACTCGTAACTTATCAACTATCCTCGGCCTCTGGTTCCACTCGACTGGACAGGGCAATTTGACCTGTTAGCGCATTTGCATGAATATCTGTATTCGAACTGTTATAAAAATGTTATAAAAATAAACTGTTAATTTTGAGTTTTTATCCGCGCAATTGGTTGCGCGTCAAAGATTCCGCGCAATTGGTTGCACGCATTTTTTCACGCGCAATTATCTCGCGCGCATATAACTTGCGCGCTATTGACTCAGCGCCCACAATTACGTATCAGTTTATACGAAATGTCTAGTTGTTCCTGTGGTTATTGTGGTTACTATCGAAAAAAATATATTCTGTAAATAACTGATAAAAAAACAATTACTATTTCAATATGAATTTTATTTTCGTATCTAAAGGAATAAACATACACAATTCGTTACTGGCATTGAGATTGGATTGATAAATAATAATTGGATTTTACTATTTTTGCATTACATGGCGTTTTTCCTATGATGACCCCAGGCTAGTATACCAATGATGCACATGCAAAAATGTAAAATGTTCTAATTAAAGGTAAGTAGAAAAATAGGCAGCAGAGTGGGATAAAGATGACGGATGCGTTAAGAATTTGAACCTTTAATGTTTTAGTTTTTGACTTAGCAAAACAAGTTAGGGGCATTTTTTAACAAAAACTGTTTTTTATTACTATAGCAATTAGTTTAGAATTAGCTTTGATTTATTTAAAAAATACTCATTTTTTGTATGTACTTCATTGTGGCGCACTTTTTTATATTTTTTTACTCTAAATTGGAAGGAAGTAAAATATCCATCCATCACGGATCTGATACCTTCCTAGCTAGCCTATTAGCATAGTTCAAGTGTAAATGCATATATTTCAAATGCTAAAGCGCTTACGAAATTTTTGATTATAACAAACTATTGAGCAAAATATATTCTTGTTTAATTACAAAATTAAACAGATTTCCTTTTTTTACCATTTTTCATAAATCTTCATTTGTAGTTAAATTTATTATTTAAACACAGGTGATCTTGAGAAATTAGGTTTTAATAACATAAACTAACCTTCTCAAGTTTACCTATTTAAATTATATAAATTATTTAGTTTATAAAACAACACATTATATGGAATTTTTTATTTTATAATTTATTACGAACCATAACAATTTTTAAGTATAAAAAGAGAGGATTTATCTTAATAAAGCAAATTCAACATTTGATAGTTGTTCTCACTATACCTACTTAGTTTACTGTACCATAAGCCTTCTTGGTCATTGCAGGGAGTGAGGCTGCTCCCTGGCAGTAAACTTTTTACTTTTATACCGCTGTTTAACCAAGCCGAGTTAAGCAAGTGTAATTGTCAAGCACAGCTTGCACATTGGTCCTTCGAGCCGGATCAAGCACATTGGTCCTTCGAAGAAAGAAACCACCGCCGACGCCTGTAAGAAGAACACCATTACAGCCCAACCGTCGGTTTGCCAGTACGACTGTTCGTACACTTGTATTGTCCAAAGCCACTGCGCAAGAGAGCTTCAACCGGAGCGACCTTCCACGAGAAAGTCCGTCCACCTGCCTGTACGACTGTCCGTACACTTATCCTGTCCAAAGCCACTACGCAAGAGAGCTTCAACCAGAGCGACCTTCCACGAGAAAGTCCGTCCACCCAACAGTACGACTACCCGTACACTTGTTCGAAGCCACTATCCAAGAGAGCTTCAACCAGAGCGACCATCCACGAGAAAGTCCGTCCATCCAACAGTAGGACTACCCGTACACTTGTCCGAAGCCACTACTCAAGAGAGCTTCAACCAGAGCGACCTTCCACGAGAAAGTCCGTCCATTCTACAAGCTGCAAAAAGCCGTCCACCTGACAGTACTACTATCCGTACACTTGTCCGAAGCCCCTATTAAAGAGTGCTTCAACCAGAGCGACCTTCCACGAGAAAGTCCGTCCATTGTACAAGCGTCAAAAGTCGTCCATAGCACGTACGACTATTCGTACACTTGTCCTGTCCGAAGCTACTACGCAAGAGAGCCTCAACCAGAGCGACCTTCCACGAGAAAGTCCGTCCATTCTACAAGCGTTAAAAAGCCGTCCACCTACCCGTACGACTGTCCGTACACTTGTCCTGTCCGAAGCCACTATTCAAGAGAGCTTCAACCAGAGCGACCTTCCACGAGAAAGTCCGTCCATTTTACAAGCTGCAAAAAGCTGTCTACCTAACAGTACGACTACCCGTACACTTGTCCGAAGCCACTATTCAAGAGAGCTTCAACCAGAGCGACCTTCCACGAGAAAGTCCGTTCATTCTACAAGCTGCAAAAAGCCGTCCACCTGACAGTACGACTATCCCTACACTTGTCCAAAGCCAGTATTCAAGAGAACTTCAACCAGAGCGACGTTCCACGAGAAAGTCCGTCCATTTTACAAGCTGCAAAAAGCCGTCCTCCCAACAGTACGACTACCCGTACACTTGTCCGAAGCCACTATTCAAGAGAACTTCAACCAGAGCGACCTTCCACGAGAAAGTCCGTCCATTTTACAAGCTGCAAAAAGCCGTCCACCTGACAGTACAAATAGCCGTACACTTGTCCGAAGCCACTATTCAAGAGAGCTTCAACCAGAGCGACCTTCCACGAGAAAGTCCACCTGACAGTACTACTATCCGTACACTTGTCCGAAGCCCCTATTCAAGAGAGCTTCAACCAGAGCGACCTTCCTCGAGAAAGTCCGTCCATTGTACAAGCGTCAAAAAGCCGTCCACAGCCCGTACGACTGTTCGTACACTTGTCCTGTCCGAAGCTACTACGCAGGAAAGGTTCGACCAGAGCGACCTTCCACGAGAAATTCCGTCCATTCTACAAGCGTGAAAAAGCCGTCCACCTGCCCGTACGACTGTCCGTACACTTGTTCTGTCCGAAGCCGCTACACAACCTTCATAATTAACAGGCCAACACCAACATAAACAAAAAAATCATTAAGAAGGAATGATAGGAAAAAATCTGGAAAGAATATTGGTAGAAAGACAGCTAAGAAGATACAAAATGGGCTCACACCTTCTAGATTGCCTTCTAGACATACATATAATACTGCATGCCGAAGATGTACTTGAATTTTTACAAGCGATTAAAGTCAATTGGGAGCCAATAATCAAAAACATAATTTACCAGAAATGGGATGTTGGATTTTACTATTTTTGCATTACATGGCGTTTTTCCTATGATGACCCCAGGCTAGTATACCAATGATGCACATGCAAAAATGTAAAATGTTCTAATTAAAGGTAAGTAGAAAAATAGGCAGCAGAGTGGGATAAAGATGACGGATGCGTTAAGAATTTGAACCTTTAATGTTTTAGTTTTTGACTTAGCAAAACAAGTTAGGGGCATTTTTTAACAAAAACTGTTTTTTATTACTATAGCAATTAGTTTAGAATTAGCTTTGATTTATTTAAAAAATACTCATTTTTTGTATGTACTTCATTGTGGCGCACTTTTTTATATTTTTTTACTCTAAATTGGAAGGAAGTAAAATATCCATCCATCACGGATCTGATACCTTCCTAGCTAGCCTATTAGCATAGTTCAAGTGTAAATGCATATATTTCAAATGCTAAAGCGCTTACGAAATTTTTGATTATAACAAACTATTGAGCAAAATATATTCTTGTTTAATTACAAAATTAAACAGATTTCCTTTTTTTACCATTTTTCATAAATCTTCATTTGTAGTTAAATTTATTATTTAAACACAGGTGATCTTGAGAAATTAGGTTTTAATAACATAAACTAACCTTCTCAAGTTTACCTATTTAAATTATATAAATTATTTAGTTTATAAAACAACACATTATATGGAATTTTATATTTTATAATTTATCACGAACCATAACAATTTTTAATTATAAAAAGAGAGGATTTATCTTAATAAAGCAGATTCAAAATTTGATAGTTGTTCTCACTATACCTACTTAGTTTACTGTACCATAAGCCTTCTTGGTCATTGCAGGGAGTGAGGCTGCTCCCTGGCAGTAAACTTTTTACTTTTATCCCGCTGCTTAACCAAGCCGAGTTAAGCAAGTGTAATTGTCAAGCACAGCTTGCACAATCTACTAAGTGTATTCCGAAAACCGCAGATTGATACAATGCTCCGTTAAAAAGTTAGCATGTCTTAAATTTTTTAATTGTGAAATAACTGTCATTAGCATTAATCGATTTTGACCAAAATCTAATCAGCTCGTTACCTGAAAATTTCATAAAAATCGGTTTAGCGTGTGTAATATATACACACACAGACAGACATCACGACGATATCGCTAAAATAGGTCAAAATACACCCAAATAACAAATTTTCGGCGTTATCTCAAAAAAAATCGCAAAACTAATACATTCTCTAGCCATTGCTAAGCGGGCTAGGAAGGTAAAAATTATATCAATTAGTAAAACCTTCATCTAATGGCCTCAGACGGTTTTCAATTTTTTAATGAACAATATTTGGTGGTCATCATAACACCTCCTTCTCTAGGTTTATTATATATACTTATACTTACTTTACAGATTTCTTTCAAATTTATTACATAAAACAATCCAATAAGTTGATTATTGGAACATGTCTACATAGCTTATCTCTTTCTGGTATCTTACAATCAACTTTGAGGATGCGTTTATCTGAATCTTTGCGATAAATTATAAACTATGTTAAAGTAAATTACAGTTCAATGCACCTAATTAAATACAACCACCAAATCGAGTTTGCCGCGCCATCGTTGTCGTATGAGATGGTACCTATTAATGTGTTTTTAACAGATAAAAAGCTATATTTGGTTCTCTGGGTTTTTTTTATGTGGGTAGCTTGATAGCTGTTCCTCACTTATGTCCAAGATTTACTGGATATCTAATAAGTGTTACACACATAACTATTTCGTCCCTGCGGGACTCCTCAAAACAATGTTTGGTCTATGTGCAAATTTAAGTAAGCGGGTGTGTTTCCCGTATTATGTTTGTTGTGAAAAACAGAATCGTCTACCAGCACAAGTAGCGATATATAAGGGAAATACGAGGGAAACTAAAAGAACAGCAGGCGAGTCATAATTTGATACATCGTTCAATGAAAAGAGAGAATCGAGCACATGACCTTTGACAAAAGATTGACGCTGATTTTGTTTTTGCCGCCTTTGAAACGTCGATTTCGGTGTCAGTTTTAGGCCAAATTAATACTAACCAACGTGAATACTATACCGTGAATTTAAAAATCAAAATATAATTTAATAACAAAGACCACCTTTTTGTCCTATCGATATTTCTTTTGTATTTTCAATCTCTTGTCTTTCGGTATTTTATATTTTTATATTTTTACCTACTCGCGTGCGGTAAAGTAGTTACTTTACCGCATGCGCACCACTTAGAAACCTTAGCAACGCGTCAATAAGAGAGCTTCAATATTTGTTTACATTTCAAATTCATCTAATTTGACATGATTATTTAAAAATTTCATTCAATTTTTTGAAAAAAAAAGGTACTCATATGTAAAATATTGTACCTAACACATGCGGAAAGTATCTTTACCACCCTCGACGGCTTGACCGAACTCCGCTCCGCGTCGTTCGGCCAACTGCCGTCGCGTGCGTTAAAGTACTATTTTCCGCACTTGTTAGGTAAATAAATGTTACCTATTTGCTGGCGGTAAAGTAATTACTTTACCGCACACTATGCGGTTAAGTTACTTTACCGCACGTGCACCACTTAGAAACCTTAGCAACGCATCAATAAGACAGCTTCAATATTTGTTTACATTTCAATTCCATCGGAGTTGACATGTTTATTTATAAATTACATTCAATTTTTTTGAAAAAAAGGTACTCATAGGTAAAATATTGTACCTAACACATGCGGAAAGTGTCTTTACCACCCTTGACGGCTTGACCGAACTCCGCTCCGCCTCGTTCGGCCAACTGCCGTCGCGTGTATTAAAGTATCACTTTCCGCATTTGTTAGATAAATAACTATTATTTGATCTTTTGTACTTGATCCTGTGCTCTATCCATCTTTTGTAATTTAGATACGTTGTAGTTTTGATATTTTCTGATTCGGTTTTTGGTTTTTTGATGTTTATTTTGCTACACTAAATAAAGTTGTTATCTCTTAAATGAAAAGTGAAACTGGCATCATTTAAAAGTGGGTAAATTCAGAACTATTTTTCTTATAAATAATTAATTAATTACAATATATTTAACTGCATTAATATACGGGATTAGTCTTAGTCAATTTAATTTGTTTATATTTAGTTTAAGGTTTTACCCTGTATTCCCTTTGCACCCAACAAAGTAAAAAAAACACATTAATATTTTCTAAAAGCATCATTAGCTGATATATTTCAAAAAGACAGACAGAGATTAGAAAATCGAGATAATCCAGTTTTTTCTCTTAACCCTCTTGATTAGAAATTTACCCTCTTAATCAATTATTTTGGAGAACAGTATGGATCAGAGAAGGGAAAATAAATCTTTCTAAAGGTTCAGTCAAAATCAAATCGACCAAATGCTGCTATTGTTTTTGGAATTTGATGATTACATATAACCTGAATTTTTATGTTAGCACGGATATTTAATCATAACTAAGTGAAGTTTTAACAGATTTCATTTTATTATGTTGCCTTATCAAAGTGAATAATTAAATAATTTTATTTAAATTTTAATTATTTAGAGTTGTAGTCAGCATCAAAAATCCCATTTCCAGGTACTATGATTGGGTAAAGCATTTTTAATGATTCTCGTGAAAGCTTTTATTTCTGTTATATCTATTTTTAGCTTTTTGGTTTCATAAATAACAGTTTTTATTATAAATAATAAACATTTGATGTAAAAAATCCGTAATCTTAAAAATATCTTTAAAAAATTATTTAAAAAAATATACTGCTCCCAGAAAGTTAGGGATATTGCGATTTTTTGTTTCCGGCTGTATACATTTTTAGGAGATTTCTTTAATTTTGGCCATAACAGGAATTTGAATTTATGTTGTTTTTATCAACAATTTAATAAAATTTGAGTTAGCATTTCGAAACATTTTGCAAGTTGCCGTTTTCTCCAAAAAATTTTAATATCCATATCTTGGAGCAGTTTAGATTAAAATTAACAAAAATATACAGTTCTACAAAGCTACTTTGCGTTCACTTTTGCATATGCAAGGAAAGTAGCACTTTCCCGCATACTTATAGCAAAAATATTATATTATGGATGATTTTTTGTGTCAAATGAGGGTTGTTCGCTTAGCATTTAACATATATTATCACGTAACGCTTTCATGTCAGTTTAGAACTTGTCAGTGATAAGTAGTTCATTGTGTTGTGGATGTGTATTGGTTAATTTCTCCTATAATTTAATTTATATTTTGCGCACTGTCCATTTATCCAAAATGGAACATCTTATTATTTTCATATATTTATTTAAGATCTGTATAATTATGTAGATACGTTTTTTAAATTATTAGAATTACCACATGTATTGTAAATACGATATATTAAACAGTGTAATGACGCAAATTGAATTTAGCTTAATAAGCATTTATTGTATACAATGCTCGACATCGAACGTTTAGCCTTTATGAAAAGCGTATAAAAAAGGTTGAACTTATGGAAAACAAGAAGTCAGTGAGGGACCAAAGACGCGCATATTTAGGAGCGTTTGCCGCTGTGACTCAAAATTCATTAATAGTTTTTTTATTATTAAACAGGAGCAAGCACAGTAAGATTTCCAGTTTTAAAAGACGAAGTAGTAGTCATTATTATTTATTTCGTTATTTTAGCTTTAATCAGGAAACATTAAACCGAGAAAAATTCAATTTTTTAATAATTTTTTCTTAAGACTAATAACCTTGCTCTTTTATTAAAGTCGCGCTTCGCGCTGATCGATCTCCTCGCGGCGGCTAACGAAGTCAAGTTGCTAAAATAGTTCAGGGCCTACGGGGTCCGATACTGCGTTTAATGATAGAAGCAACACACTTGGTGTGGATAGGCATAAGACTCGCCCGAACATTTTACGAAAGGAAACCACCCCCCACCCCTGGCAGGGGTTTGGTTCCCCCCCACGTTAAACGTGCTTTTTGATAGTTTTTTGCTAATAACTCGAAAACAAAAAACTTTTTTAAAAATCTTTTTAAGCGGATATAATTTCCTTGCCAACCATGTACCTTAGTACCCTCTGACAGCAGTGGAGCACATTCCATTAGCGTACGAAAAAAAGGGAAAATTTTTAAAATATTTTTTTAACTTTTTTTTGTGGTATTTGTTATCCTTAACACTATTTAAAAAAATATATATATTTTTGTTAAGTTAAATACTTATTAAATAGCCGCCTTGAAATAAAAATAAATGTGTTTGTAGAAATCCTTAAATCAAACAAAAATTTTGATCAATTATTTTTGTGACAGAATAAATAAAAATGAGAGTGAGTAAAAAATTATTTTTGGTTAGTGATAACTTAAAACTAAGTTTTTCTAATTAACCTTTTTCAAAGTGGGGATCCCTCCTCTCACCCACCTCAAAAGTGCTCTCTTACAGTATTTTCCCAATTATTTGCAAACTTTTAATTTGGAAAAAAACAACTAAGTAATAACTATTAAGGCTGATAAAAAGTCCTCTCTAACGATGTATAACATGCCCCCCCTACATCAGTGGCGCACCTTTTATAAGCATTTAAATAAATTAGAGGTGTGGAAAAAACTTGTTTTTTCAATCTTCTTAAATTTTACTGTCCCACATATCTGGTTTTAAAACTTATTTTTAAAGCTGAAGAAATTTTCTTTCCAACGATGTATATCACTCTCCCCTCAAGGCAGCGGTAGATCTATCATAGTTGCACTAAAAATGGTCAAATTTGGTATACACTTAAATCTTCATTTAAGACAATCTTTTTGGAACAGTATTAATACACACACTACGTACAATCAGAGAAGCAACACAATTGGTATGGATATACAGTACACTCCCCCAATAATATAACGAAGGGGATCCACCAGCCTACTCTTGGCAGGGGGTGGTCCCCCCCTTAAATATTTTTTTCAAATTTTTTCTAATAAACCGAAAATTGTCAAAAAAAACCGTTAGGGAAGCGATAGCTCCCCCACCAAGGGTAGGCGGATGGTTCCCCGTCGGTATATTTTCGGGGGAGTATACTGTATATTTATACCAAGTGTGTTGCTTCTCTTATTGAACGCAGTGTCTGTATTAAAACTGTTCTAACATGGTTGTCTTAAATAAAGATTCAAGTGTATACCAAATTTGACCATTTTTGGTGCGTCTATGCCAGATCTACAGCTGCCTTGAGGGGGGAGCGATATAAATTGTTGAAAAGGAAATTTCTTCAACTTTAAAAATAAGTTTTACAACCAGACATGTGGGACAGTAAAATTTAAGAAAATTAAAAAAAAAACAAGTTTTTTCCACACCTTTCATTTATTTAAATGCCTATAAAAGGTGCGCCACTGATGTAAGGGGGGCGTGTTGAACATCGTTAGAGAGGTCTTTTCATCTGCCTCTATAATTGTTACTTAGTTATTTTTGCCAAGTTAAAAGTTTGTAAATAATACCACATAATAATAATAATACCACAAAAAAAAGATAAAAAAATATTTTAAAAATTTTCCTATTTTTTCGTACGTTAATGGAATAAAATGTTGACTGTTTTCGAGTTATTAGCAAAAAACTATCAAAAAGCACGTTTAAGGGGGAAGAACCCTGCCAGGTGGGGCATGGTTTCCTTTCGTAAAATGTTCGGGCGAGTCTTATGTCTATCCATGCCAAAGTGTGTTGCTTCAAGCATTAAACCCGGAATCTCTGATGTAGGGCCTGAACTAAAAGCTGTTCACTTAATTACGGATTCGCAGTATTGATTATTAGTCATACAGTTCAAATGATATCTAAGAGATGGCGCAACAGCAGTTAAAATCAAGAGATTTTAAGGCTTTTATTAAACGCCCTCTTTGGCCTACTCAGCCGGTAAGAGTAACGTCATTAGATCGCGAAAAGAAAACCATTTTCTTGAATTGCTAACTTGACAACAGCGCTTAACTACTTATCTCTCTTAGTGCCATTTATTTAAATAGCGATCTTACTATCGTTCACATATTTTTCAATCGCCAAACGATCGTTGACGGACCCTGTATATAAACAGAAAATTGGTAATTAATAAAACAGATTCCAACTGTTTCTCATTGTTGTGCCCAAGACTATTTTCCGCCTAGCATACCTGCTAGCAGAGCGTGAGTCTGCGTTCTGACAACTATTCTTTAACTTTATAGTAACAAGTGCCCCGTCTGGTTACCATATAGTTCTTACTTAAACTTAAATAGCAGGTGCTTCGTCTGGTTATAGGTCTTTTACTCAAAACTCGTAACAAGTGCGTAGCTTGGTTGCGAATTCTTCTTTCCGACTTACAGCAAGTGCTCTAGTCTGGTTGTAAGTCACCTTTAACATTCCTTCTGCCTTCTTGCAAGTGCCGTGACATAACTCCTGTCTGATAATAAGGCCGCTTTCTCTCCTCTACTGTAACAATCAAGAGTCTTAAAGTAAATTAGCTTTAGAGCGGTAAGCCTAAAGCTGCAAACGCACACTCAAAGAGAAACTATTGTTCCTCATACATGCGCAAAGGAAATTTTCTGCACTTAAAGTTTATTTGAACTTCGCTCACATAGCTTACCGCTTTCGCATGCGGGAAAACATAACTTTGCGCATTGAGTAGGAAAACTACTATATCTTTGATTTCTTCAAAGCAATAGCTATACATAGTACAGTTGTTTAAAAATGATACAAGGACGCGCATGCTCTCGTAAAAGACTTATACTATTTAAATAATATCAGAATACCCCACGCTTTTGGGTCTTTAAGTATTTGTTATTCAAATTGTCTATTTCCGTGTACACGCAGCTCCAAAAGACAAAATATCAGTTGATATTCGGTTCGGTCAATGAATATAGAGTCGTGTATTCATTGGTTCGGTTCGGTTTGGTTCGATTCTATAGCTATAAAATAAAATAGTTTATGAACTTAAAAAACATTAATCCAACAAAACTGTATTTGTAAAAAACAGACACAATAACGCATAAGAGCAGTCAAGTCTTTCCTTTCTCTTGTTTAAACAAAAACATACACAAAACCTACATAAATAATCCGCTCAAGTTTGGGTCGTTTAAAATATTTGATACTTGACTTTTTATTCCTTTAAATTTTTATTGTTTTTTACAAATAGGCACATGTTACTTCATACTAAGAGCTGTTTTTCAGGTAGTTCATCTTAATAATATTTTTTTTTAATTTTACTGGGCTCTCTGGTTAAATAAAAAGTATATAAATTAGAAACACAAAAATATAGGTTTTTTACAAAGCTGAGTATAATGTATGAATCAGAATAGACCAACAAAATATTGAGCTAATTGTCCCAAAACGACTAAAACTCCCAAAAGCAACCCAACATTTTACAATGTGTAGATTTTGCAATATCTGAAATGTAATCAAGTTTGAAAGAAAGCAACTTCTTCCCTGCAACCTTCACGAAAAAACTTGCTTATGTAAAAACAACAAAGATAAAATAGAAGCAATTAGAATAAACCGTCCAAATCCCCTTCCAAATCTTTTTGCAAAAGTCCCTACCTAACAAACTTTCATATAAAGCTCTTATTAGCATTATAGACGCTTATATGTAATCCTTATAGTGTCTGAATGGATCCGATAAATGATTAATATATGGAGTTTAGTTTAAAACTTACTGGGGAGGTCCAGGTGTGCGCCTTGCTAGCGCAGAAGAATGGGATTTATTTTTTGTCTATAAGATGTCACACAAACATGAGCATGAAGTTAGCGAAGCTCCCATCGCAAATCAAATCGCGACTAGGAGGATAATTTGCCGTTAATTAGTCGTGAATTAGTTGTGGAAAAATGAATTTTGACGCTCTTATTTTTGACCGTTTTATTGGGTGCTTCGCTTCATATGAAGTTAGCGAAGCACCCTTGTTAAAAATGGCTTTAGACATGACCTATCGAAACCGAATATGGTGAATTTGGCAGTTGGCCGAACGACGCGGAGCGGAGTTCGGTCAAGTCGTCAAGGGCGGTAAAGACACTTTCCGCATGTGTTAGGTACAATATTTTACCTATGAGTACCTTTGTTTTCAAAAAATTTAATGTTATTTATAAATAAACATGTCAAATTAGACAGAATTGAAATGTAAACAAATATTGAAGCTGTCTTATTGACGCAGTGCTAAGGTTTCTGAGTGGTGCGCGTGCGGTAAAGCAACTTTACCGGACAGTGTGCGGTAAAGTGATTACTTTACCGCACGCGAGTAGGTAAAGTTTTATATGCATGCGCCCTTGACGTCTTGACGGAGCTCCGCTGCGCGTCGTTCGGTCAACTGCCGTCGCGTGCGGTAAAGTACCACTTTCCGCACTTGTTGGGTAAATAACTATTACCTACTCAGGTGCGTGAAAGTGCATTTTACCACCTTGATTTAAGAACGGAAAGTGGCACTTTACAGTAGAGCTACCAAAAGTAACTTTACCACATAGTGTGCAGTAAAGTAAAATTATACATAACTGATATAGTTGGCCTTATATTTTAGTTTTTACCACATAATATATAGATATTTTTATATTTTTAAAATACCTTTTTGAAATTTTAAATGCTTATTTTTGCTATAAAAATAAAGGGGACAATCTGTAACTATACGTAATTGCAATTAGATAAATGAGATCCTATAAATTTACAAAACTGCTATGTAATTAAACATTTTAGACTTCTTTTTCATAAAAAATATACCTAATTTTATATAATTTTACTTACTGTACAGTATGCCGTAAAGTACAATTATGCATAACTAATATAAATTACCTTAAATTTTAGTGTAACTATATAAAAGGTGACAATTTAAAAAGGATCCACCTGGATTTTCTCGAAAATTATCAGGAAATTTGCAAGGGGGACACTTTTTGAATATCTTGAAATTTTTGTAGCATGAACCCCCTTCAAGGGGTATCTTTTACCTGAGGGGTGGCTCGATCGCCGATTTTTGTACACCAAAAGGAAATACCTGGTATTTCCCAGTATTTCCTCAAATTTCAATGGTATTTCCTAGTATTTCTCAAGCACTTCCCGGTATTTCCTAGTATATTTCTCAGTACTTCCCAAGTATTTCCTGGTATTTCCCCTAACCTGTATACCAAAAGGAAATACCGAGCCACCCCTCGCTTTTACTCTTATATTTTGAATAGGGAAAGTGAGTCTAGTGATAACTTCTTTGGATAATTGCCTTCAAACTTTTAAATTTAACATGGACTGATAAAACAAAAATTTATTTAGAATTTTATATTTTTCGGATTTAATTTTTATTTTAACATTCCATGTTAAATTTGGAAATTTGAAAGCAAATATCTCAAAAATTAATCGATTGATTTTCGAAATTTTTACACGGTTGTAAAGATATTCAAGGGAGCTTCAAAACAAGGTATCACTAGACCGACTTTCCTTATTCAAAATATAGGGGTAAAATATACCCCTCGAAGAAGGTTCGTCCTACAAAAACTTCAACATAGTCAAAAAGTGTCCCCCTTGCAAACAAAATCGACGTGTTTCGGCGTTTTTTTAATTTCCTGATATATTTCGAGATTAAGATTAAAATTAAATAAAATTGCTGGTTAAACATTTTTGACTTCTTACCACAAACTATGCCCTTGACGTTTTGACTGAACTCCGCTGCGCGTCATTCAATCAGCTGCCATCGCGTGCCGTACCACTTTCCGCACTTGCTAGATAAATAACTCAAATAACATGATTTTTAAACTCGGACTTTGCTCTTACATTAAAAAATCGCCTAACCTTAAGTGATTTTGCTAGCATTAGCTTGTCTAACGAACTGTTACGATCAGCTGTTTTTCGATCCAAGATGGTCGCCATGGGACAAACAAAGCGTTTTCCCATAAGCCGCATAGTTAACAAAAACGTAATTTTAAAAAAAAGTGAAACGATTTAACTTACAACAAAGATGCTGTTTTAAGTATTGAACCTTTGTACACATGGGAAAAATGCGTTTTTCTTAAAAAAAATCAATTGAAGCCAGTAAATCTCAAATAAAAGGGACCATGTTTTGTTCAAAAGTCAGGTTATGTTTTTATTTACTTTTGTTTTTTTTTACTTTTTTTCCAGTTTTTTACTCAGTTTGAATCATTATTATTAGTTTCTGTGCTGTTATGAATTGTGGCAGCTGGGGAGAGCTTGATAATGTTAGTTTTGATGGAATGCCAAGTATTTTGACCTTAAAAAATCATCTTGATTTAAATGAACTAGGTATCAGCTCAAAGAAGGGAAAAGAAAGTGGATAAGTGCTCTATTACCTGACTTAACAGAGGATAAATTGAAATATTCGAAAGTTTTTTGTCAGGTTTGTTTTGGATAAATGTGCAACTGCCATTTTGGCAACATTTTCTATTGGGATCTTTTTTTGTGCTTGAGTGGACCTTTTGCAGAAGTGTAACATAGAATTGTGTTAAACTGTAAGAAATATTTCACTATGATTTTTTTACTATTCTAGGCAATACAATACAGCAATGATCATGACTGGGTCTCACCTGAATATCCATTCATCCATTGTTTCAAAACGGTTGAAAAATTTTAAAAATGATGGTTGAAAAAAGGGTCCCGAGAAGAAAGAAAAGGAAAACAATATGAGGTTAAAGTGTGAATAATGAGCTGAACCAAATTTGTACACCATCCTACAGAACCTTAAATAAACTTTTGGTAGTGTAGCGTCCTGTATAGTGTCGAGTGAAGTCCTGTATCATCAAAGTTTCTTTTTCTTTAAAAAAATATATAAAAAATATAATAAATATTTATTTTACAGACCTCAAAACAGTTTAGAATAAACTGGTGAGTTTGACAGTCTCCCTAACTCAAACCTCTTTTTATCTTAAACTATTTTGGTGCAAATTTTCCTTTATTTCCATGCTTTTTGACACCTAAAACTTGTACACCGTAAAATTTGTATAGTATCTGACTGGACCTACTACAAGTCCTGTTGTGAAATTTCTCCGGTACTGTACTGAGCTTATTAGCAAAAAAAATTTTTTTGCCATCATTAATAATAGATGGATAAAAAAGTATTCTTTGTTGACTTTGATGACCACAAGAAAAACAAATAAGTTCTCTCAGATATTTTTTTCAATTTCTCTCAAAAAAATTTGGGTTCTAATACTCCTAACAGGTCATATGCTGTTACGCCCAATTGTAGAGTAGAGTATATGTTTATTTGCATAAACTTTTAGATACATAATTGAGCAAATATTGTTACAAAAAAACAGTAATAAAAGTAATAGTAACAGTAGTAATACAACAGCGAATATTGTACTGTTGTAAAATTTGAACAGTACTTACTGTTGTGAGCTGATGAATTTGACCGTACTTAAGCCCTATGTATTATAGTTCATGGAAAATCATATGGTGATGTACGGTGTGTGAGGCCAATGACAAGAAAAAACTGTATTTTAATTTTGCAAGTTTTTTTTTTATATAATGTTTACTTATATTTTTTTAAATAAACATATTTTGTAAAGTACTTATTAGAAGTTTGCTTGACCAACCTTGGTTGGAACTTATATGTGCATATTGATCTGTTGGACTGACCTACCTATAAGTTGTGCCTCTTTTTCATTTTACTACTGGAGG
Source organism: Aspidapion aeneum (assembly GCA_963576565.1). Taxonomy (NCBI): domain Eukaryota; kingdom Metazoa; phylum Arthropoda; class Insecta; order Coleoptera; family Brentidae; genus Aspidapion; species Aspidapion aeneum. Next base: position 173,907,783 of record OY755038.1, on the reverse strand, counting down.
GTTAAAACAATTAAACCACGGATCACCTTTGTTAAGATGATCCGTGATTAAACTTTGTCTAAACCTAAAAATCATAGTTAAATATTTTTCACAGTTTAATGCTATAGAAGGCCTATTACTTAGCAAAAGGTTTAGTCAAGTACAACAAAAGATCCTAATAGAAAACCTGAATCTGATGAGAAAAGTTTAGTCTATTTCAATTTCGTCTCTGTTAAGTGAGCCTTGAAGTGAGCTCTTTGAATAGAACTACTTTCCCCTACCTTGGGCTGATAGTTCATTGATTCATTGGTCAAAAAACTTCAAAAACCTTTGGGGGGCCCCCAGAGGTCCCATGATGTACTTTTTTTGCTATTTTTTCTGTTTATTCATGAAATATATGGAAAATCTCTAAAAAAATATGTGGTTTGGGGGGTACGGGCCCCTAGCCCCCCCCGCCCCCTTGGTGCGCCCATGTAATAATTCAAAATAAGTAAAAAAACTAGAAAAAAAGTTAAAAAAAAAAACAAAATAAACAAAAACATAACCTACTTTTTTGAAGAAAACTTGGTCCCTTTTATTTCAGATTTTCTCGTTTTAGTTTAATATTTTTAAGAAAAACGCATTTTTCCTATATGCACAAAGGATCCGTTCTTAAAACTGATTAATTTTTGAGACTAAAGCTCTTGTCGTTTTTGTAAAATTTACGTTTTTGTTAACATTACGGCTTATGGGAAATCGGTTTGTTTGTCCCATGGAAGACATCTTGGATTTGATCATATGTTTTGTTAGACAGCCCTATTCCGGCTTTCTCTTCCATCGTCAATCATTAGGTTATAAATTAAAAAGTCTGCCATTTTTAAGTCGCCATTTTGATTTTTTAAAATTTATATCAAAGATTGTATTTTTCTTTAATTCGAGACTAAAATTGTATTGACAAAAACTTAAGCACCACGAACTTTCAAGTTCAAACAAATCGGTTAATAAAAGTTAAAAAGTCTGTCATTTTGGATTCGGTATTTTATTTTTTATGCGGAATTGTATTGTCACCACCGAAACACTACAAAACTACTAAATACTTAGTTAGAGAAAAATAAAACAATCTTATAAAATTTTCGTTTGGATGGTTAGTAGTGCTTCAACTCTCCAAACAGAAAAGCCCCATTTTAAAATTATAAAATACAATATTCTTAATACCGGCTAAAACTGTTAAAACAATAAGTAATAGTTAATCGTCCTCTACAATAAGAAAAAGGATTCCCTTTTTCCCTGGGGATATAGTCCAGTTAGCTCAAGGGCAAACCCGGCCCTGCTAACACGAAATCCGTAATATGATGTCATACACCTGTTGCCACGGCTTGAAAAAATTGTGGGAAAAGGGACCGTTCATAAATTATGCTGTTTAAATGAGTTGTTATCGCAAGATGTAATAAGAAATGCACAGCATAAAATGACCCGACGCGGGCTAATAAGCGCAGTCCGGCGGCCAAGAAAACACTGCATTTAATACAAACACATGTTACTGTCAGTGTCGACCTTAGAGCTTAGGAATATCTGGGCTAACCGTTCACGACTTGAGGACCCACCTAATTAAACTTGTTGCCATTATATAGGTGAAAAAAAAACGGCAGTGCCTCGCCAAGTTCGCGCTGTTGTACCATCTTTTCTTGAAACATTTCAGCCCATATTTGAGCTATCTAAAACTCTACTTCGGTAAGAGCTACGAATCTCATACTTTGCACAGTCGTAGACCTTCATAGAGTTAACAACCACTTCAAGTTTCATGGACTTCTATAAAGTAGTAAAGTAGTTACGAAATTTCAAAAAACGTCGAAATTGCCACTCACTCACTGACTCACTCACTCATGTATAGATCATCAAAATTCTACTGTACTTCCAGACATGCTACAGAGCAGACTGATAGAAATTATGACCAAACCCCTGGAAAAAATCAAAAAGCCCCAAAATTCTAATTTACTCCCCTCCCCTATACATACACAAATTATTTAAAAGTAACATTACCCACTTCTAGAAATGCTAGAGAGCTGAGCTTTGGCAGCCGGATAGGAACTATGATAAAACTCTAAGAAAAAACACCCCAAAATTCTAATTTACTTCCCTCCCATATAAATGTAAAGTTATGTAAAAGTAACACTGCCCACTTCCAGAAACGCTAGAGAGCTGAGCTTTTTAAGACTAAAAGACACTATGATAAAACTATAGGAAAAAATTTTAAAACACCAATATTTTAATTTACTTCCCTCTCCTATAAATGTAAATTTATATAAAAGTAACATTGCCCACTTCCAGAAATGCTAGAGAGCTGAGCTTTGGAAGGCTGATAGAAACTATGATAAAACCATGGGAAAAAATTTAAAAACCCCAAAAATTTTCATTTACTCTCCTCCCCTATAAATGTCAAGATATGAAGCAACATTACCCACTTCCAAAAACGCTAGAGAGCTGAGCATTGGAAGACTGATAGGAAGTATGATAAAACTATAGGAAAAAATTAAAACACGAACATTTTAATTTACTTCCCTCCCCTATACATGTATAGTTATGCAAAAGTAACATTGTCCACTTTCAGAAATACCAGTGAGCTGAGATTCGGAAGGCTGATAGCAGCTATGATAAAACCATGGGAAAAAATTAAAAGACCTCAAAATTTTAAGTAAGGCATTGCAAAAGTTTTGAACAATATTCCGCATATTTTACTATTTTAAAAATTAAATATTATCCAATTCCTTTAAAAAAGAAGTGAAATCATAACAAAAACATTTCATGTAAAAATAACCAAGTACGAGGCATTCCGTAAAAAGAATTGAGATAAAAGTAAAGTCAAGTTCTCCAATACAAATTTCAAGATGAAAGTAAGAAACTAGTTTGGAAATGTTTTTCTAAACTTGGCTATTACGGCTGTAAATGACTCAGGCACAGTGCTAAATTGAACATAAAGAAGTTTGGCTGTAATAGCAAAGTTTAGAAAAACATTTCCAACTAGTAAAAATCTTTCATTATGAAATTTGTATTGGAGAACTTGGCCTTACTTTTATCTCAATTCTTTTTACGGAATGCCATTTTCGCGTACTTGGCTCTTTTTTACATGAAATGTTTTTGTGTTGGTTTATTTTAAACAGGACGTTTCAGTAAGTAAGTATATCTGACCGTCTTCAAGTGTAAACTAAACAATTCAGTCTAAAGGCTACTTATTATACTACTTGGTGTGCAGTCGGCCCGCCCCCTTTTTACCTTCCTAGCCCGCACAGCAACGGCTAGAGAAGGTATTGTTTCCGACAAAAAATTTTTTTTGAGATAACACCGAAAATGTGCTAGTTGGGTGTATTTTGACCTACCCTAGCAATATCGTCGTGATGTCTCTCTGTGTTGTGTGTGTATGTATATCTGTCCGTAACGCGATAGCTCCTAAACCGCTTAACCGATTTACATGAAATTTTCACGTAAAATAGTACTCGGTACTGCAACGAGCTGATTAGATTTTAGTCAAAATTCGTAAATGCTAATGACAGTTTTTTGACAGTTAAAAAGTATAAAAAATGCTAACTTTTTAATGAAACGTCGCATCAATATGCGGTTTTCGGAATATAGTAGAGCGCGTTTTTTGAAAAAAATTATGTTATAACCGAAAAGTTTGTAGGAGCTTTTATTTCGGAGATATTTACAAAAACCTGTTTTCAAGGTTGATATAACGTGGAGTGTGCTAATGGGCTAGGAAGGTATCAGATCCGTCATGAATCCATTTATTTAATTCCAAGACGCTTGTTTTTCTTAAGGTGTGGTTTCACACAGAAAAACTACAAACCTACTAAATACTAAATAGTGCTTCAACTCTCCAAACAGAAAAGCCGCATTTTAAAATAATAAAATAGAATATCCTTAATACCGGTTAAAACTGTTGGGACAATGACTAATAGTTAATCGTCCTCTACAATAGGAAAAAGGATTCCCTTTTTACCTGCGGATATAGTCCAAGTAGCTCAAAACGAAACCCGGCCCTGCTAACACGAAATCCGTAATATGATGTCATACACCTGTTGCCACGTCCTGAAAAAATTGTGGGAAAAGGGGCCGTTCATAAATTATGTTGTCTAAATGAGTTTTTATCGCAGATTGTAATAAAAAATACACAGCATAAAACGACGCGACGCGGGATAATAAGCGCAGATTATCGCACGGTTTGAATAGCCTAACCAACTCAAAGCACTATATATTTTGATAAGGTAAGAAGTTGAACCTTACTTATTATTTATAAACATTTACGCAGGCAGAGGAGGCGGCAACAGCGGAAAAGCTACATTGTTTACCAACAAATGAATGAATGACCGCCGAAACCGGGGCTACTACTTCTCTTTATATGTTATTACTCTGAGTTTACGAACAAATGAATGAGTGACCGCCGAAAACGGGGCTACGAGTTTTCTTTATCTTTTATTACTCTAAGAGTAAAAGCAAAATATGTTGAGGGGTAACATCAAATAAATATGAACTGTATAAGATCGTTATCAAAAAATAATGCGTTATATCTCAGAAAATGTTTATGTTTAAAAACAAAATAAGATACAACATATTCATTTTAATATAAGAAAGTTTGACAGCATCTGCCATATTAGTTATGGTAAACTATAAAACTTTTACATTTAAACGTTTTTTCTATCATTGATATTAAAGGCGCTGATCGGAAGTTCAAAATATAGTAAATCACCCTGTATATTTTTCAAAATTTAATTAAAGCATCCTCAAAGGCAAATGTTTTTGTATGAAACCAGAACATAAAAGTTGCATGCATGTTTTTGAGATGCCTGAAAAAGGTGCATAGGTTACTACCCTAAGAAAAAAAAGCTTTTAGAAATAAAGTTGCTAAATTCTAAAAAAGGAGGTAACTTTAATCATCAACATTTACTCTAACCTAAACAACCTTTTTTTATATTGGTATTAGCCATACTGGGGTAATTCCATTATATTTTTAATTAAGTTCGGTCATCCGTTTTCCTTGAATTCTGTCGCAGAAGGAAAAAGTTTTCAATTGAATTGTGGGAACTTTTGTTGACTCAGTAGTTGCTGAATCGAAAAGAAGCTAAAAAATATTCGATTTTATAACGTTTTTTTACGATTCAGCAACTAATTTTTGTTCATTTTACTGGCTCGCAAAACAATGACTAGCTTAAGTCAGGTTTGGTATTTATATTAAATATGAGCTTATGGTTTTTCAAAAAAAAAATCGATATCAAAAAGGCGTTGCCTGGGTCGATTTTCAGCCTGGAATAAATATTACTTAAGTATTTACCATTGCATTTCCTCCTTGCAGCTTGAATTAAAGTAGTGGAAAATGTGACGTTTTATTGGATTGGCTTGTTTCCCCAAAGACATGGAAGGGACACAGATAGGTTTTTCGAAGAGGGCGCAGCTGAATTTTATCAACCTGGGGATCTATCCGCAGGCCATTTTACTGCTAGCTCTCCTTAAATTTTAAAGTAGCCAAGTTTGCGGCGTAAACTGCTGTACCATCTTTCTCGAAACATTTCAGCCCATATTTGACCTATCTAAAAGTCGTAGATCTTCATAGAGTTAACAACCCTCCCCGAGTTTCGTGGACTTTCATAAAGTAGTAATGTAGTTACGAAATTTTAAAAAACGTCTCACTCACTTAAAAATCTAAATTCTACTGTACTTCCAGATATGCTACAAAGCTAAAATTTGGTGAACTAATAGAACTTATGACCAAACCCTTGGAAAAAATCAAAAAACACCAATATTCTCATTTACTCCCCTCCCCTGTACGTGTAAATTTATGTAAAAGTAACATTGCTCACTTCCAGAAACGCTAGAGAGCTGAGCTTTGGAAGACCAATAGGAACTATGATAAAACTATAGAAGAAATAAAAATCCTTAATATTTAATTACTTCCCTCCCCTATGCTAAAGTAACATTGCCCACTTCCAAAAACGCTAGAGAGGTGAGCTTTGGAAGACTATGATAATACTATAGGACATTTTTTTAATTTACTGCACTACCCCATAAATGTAAAGTTATGGAAAAGTAAAAATTGCCCACTTCCAGGAACGCTAGAGAGCAGAGCTTCGAAAAGCTGATAGGAACTATGATAAAACTATGGGAAAAGAAACCTCAAAAAATCCTTTAAATATGAACGGAGTGAAATCTGCTGTAAATGACTTAGTCACAATGCTAAATTGAACTTAACGAAGTTTGGCTGTAACATCAAAGTTTAAAGAAACATTTCCAAACTAGTATGAACTATTCATTTTAATTTTTTGTAGAGAACTTGGATTTACTTTTATTTCAATTTTTTTTACGGAATATTATTTTCACGTACTTGGCTTTTTTTACATAAAATGTTCCTGTTATGATAAAACCTAATTTCCTAGCACGTATAGCAATGGCTAGAAGAGCAGGTATTATTTTTGAGGAAAGAATTTTTTGTTGAGATAACGCCGAAAATGTTTTATTTGAAACTGCTAATAGGCTAGCTATGTGGCCTATTAAAATGCGTTGGGTGGCATTTGTGGCAGCTTAAAGACGTTGCCGCCATTTTGTGACACTGTAATTAGAATAATAACAATTTGCCAATCTGTGACACAAAAAAAAACCACTGAATAATTAAACAAATATCTGGAAGCAGAACTGTATTTTCCAGCTAGGTAAAACATTGATATGCCCGGTAACTTTTATACAGTGGAGAAGGGGGGGGGGTTCAGAAATAAGAAAATTTTAAGTGCGCCACAGTGTTTAATACCAATGTTTTACAAGTAAGATCTTAAATAAAATACAGTTCAACTCAAACGTTGTAGCCAAACAATGAAACTCTACTTACTTCCGAGGCTTCCAGAGTATTTATGTAATTAAGAATAACCAAAAAAAATTGACTAATAAACAGAATAAAATTCTAAAAGATTGAATTAAGATGGCAAAACTAGAAGCACTTTACAGGTAGATAGACTCCTTTAACAGATCATAGTGCACCTACATCTGAGTCACTAGTGTGAGACTCAATTATATGAATAATTGTTAAAAAAACAATATATATATACTTCCAAAATTATTCCTTTATAGGGGAGATCTGGACCAAATATCTGCTGTCATCATTCTACGTTAGGTAGAATGAGACAGACAGCAACCCAGTCCGAGATCTACCCCATGAGGTAAAACAATGTAAGGAAACCGCTAAAAAATATGACCTCATCTCTCTTTTGTCTCTGCAAAGTTGGTTCATTGGATTGTACAAATAACACAAAGATTTAGTTCATCTTGTATAATTAGATCTGAGAAAAATTCCAAATAAGTTAGGGCCAAAATAGCCAGGCACTCCAAATTTCACAGGAGAAATTGTCTTAAATAAATGAAATGAAGGAAGACAAGTCAATTTAGTAAATATGCCGCAAAATTGTGGTTATGACGTCATACCGTTACCTTGCGTTTACAAGCAATGTTGAAATTATACTGTGAAAAATTGTATATGAAAAGATTACGTCTAAATTATATTAAAAATTTATATGAAAAGATTATGTCTAAATTATATTGAAGATTTATGTGAAAGATTATATCTGAAGCTTGCTCCTACCTTGGTCCTTGATTATTTTATGTGTGTTTATTTTGTAAACCTGGAAGTGGTGTACTCTGACATTCCTCACTGCTACTGCTGCTCTTGGTTTGCCCGCGCCTCCCCTAATGCCCGCTTAGTACATCACGCTAGGGCAGCACATGGTGGTCAAAATGTTGTTGGTTCCTTGCCCCGAGCGTAAAAACCCTTTCCCAGGGTTACAACTGGCTCGTCGATGGAACAGAACCTCGTTCCACCAGCACAACTGTCCCGTCGATGTAATGGACGGTGCACTGCTCTTTCCGTAGAAACAGCGTAGGCCGACTTAAATCCCCTTCAAAAGGGTATGAGCGTCACTTTAGATTACGCCTAACACGACGGACTCACTCTTCGCAGTCTCTGGGACAGAACCTGCAGTTTCTGCAGTGCCACTAACCAAAAACAATGGCGATCCCAGAGACCTGTTGCCGACCCAGCCAAAATTCGTTAGGGAAAAAAAAGAAGGCACTCCGTCGAGAACACCAAAATAATGAGGCCACCGGAAACCGTTCGTAGATTTGGTGGGGACAGTAAAACGCAATACCAACCTAATTTTCCCGGTTAGATTCAAATAAGGATGCAAACCTATTAAAAAAAACGCTCTCAACGAAAAAAACACTAAATGCGGTTTGCAACACTGGAGGAAAAGACCCGCGGTTTCCAAACTAACCAATGAGGAAATACACCAATATTTCCATACCGGTATATAGGGGCAGCACCGACCAAGGGGATAGAAAATACGTAAAACGCACACTGAGGTGTTGTCGGATCTATTTCCACGGTTGTAATTTTTATAACAAGGACGTCGAGACACCCTCCATACATAGACCGAACATTTGCCTACCGGACCCCTGCCGACATAGCAAGTAGACGGAAATTAACCAGACGGACTATAAGAAGCTCAGCATTGAAACCATCAACTGTAAAATCAATTATTGGAGATCAGAGCTTGCATCAAACCCAGGAATATTCGAACACTCAACCAATTCCCATATGAGTAAAGCTGTACTAAGTGTAGAATTTCGTTGTATTTTAGTTACAGTTTTAGGCAAAAGTTTCCTTTGCTCTTTATATATGTTTTCTCTAAGATTCATATGGTTTGACGCCATTCTTGTAAAACATTTCTACATTAATAAAGTTGTTTCTGAACTTGAACCTAAAAATACCCATTGAACTACTGCCCAAACTCGGCACAAGAGTGTTCAGATGTTAAGTTTGCTCACCACTAGCCAGCCCTACAAACCCTTCAATCCGACTAACTGAGCTAGTTATTAACTTTACATAACTATGATTATATATAAATTTATATAATATAAAAATACGATTTTGTTTACTCTTTTAGTCCTGGTTTTTATTCCTCGTTTATCTTCCATTTACGAAAGTGCATAACTCGTATTTATTTTATCTTTTCCTTATCAAATTAATAAAGATATCAAAGTGGGCGGAGCCTCGGTTGTTACTGGTCAAACCGTGGACCCAAATATGTTTTCGTGCTATCACAACTAGCTATGAGGTTCGGATTGTCCCAATATCCTCGAGAATAAACGTTAGGGAATGAAATGTTCATCTAAATGTTTCCTTCCTGTTACAGAAACCATTTGTGATGCGGCAACGCCGCCATTCCCCAGCAGTACAGCTGTTTAATTTCGTGAACGTCAAAGAAAATCACAAAATTCCACAGATAAACAAAACAATCAAAAGTTTTTATGTGATTTTCCCGATACCTGTGATCTTAAATTCCAATTACGATGTCCAGATAATGCGATGTTCGTAGTGTCCACAGTAATTCGATGGAATGCCTCCTTTTAAGGTAATTTCCTAGACACTATATAACCTCCAAACCTAGCTCTATAAAATACTCTTAATTTGTGTACAGAAAGACGGGTCGAAGAGCCTTGATTATTTATCTGAATAAACAAATATGTAACGTTGCCTTAAACGTAAAAATGACACGTTACAGCTAGGAAGGTACCAGATCCGTCAAGAATCCATTTATTTTAATTCAAAATAAAGAAGTTGTCACAAACAATTTCTGTTTATTTAATCACACTGTAAGCAAAACTGGGCTAGCAAGCAAATAATAAAACATTTTATTGTTAAGATTATGTGTTTTTAACTAGCTCTTGCATCGACAATAATTACCTATTATTTTGTAGTAATAGAGGCTTATTGCAATAAAGCCAGGCACTAATTGTGCCGGGCACAATTCTGACAGATTCGCATTATAAAAACAGCTGTCTTCTTTCAAAATTAGGCCTTAGTGTCTTATAAAAGCCTGAATTAATAGTGACGCCATTATTAATGAAAATAAACGACTGTATTTATAAATTCAACTTTGGTAGGTCAATTTTGATAGATCAACTATCGGTTTTCAATGGAAAACTGTCAGAATAGGGCCCGTCACTATTATTGCCTGGTCTTGATATATCTTTATCTTTGTGTAAACTTAAGAGTGATCAAGATGTAATAGGATTTCCTACTCTAAATAAATGAATTGATCTGAATTGGCGCCGTTTAACGCTAGTTGTTTGCGATCGCAATTGCGCTCGAGTTTCGATCACGTATGCTAAATAAAAAATACTGAACCTAACCTATGGGTAATTATACGTGGAACATAAATTCACATATACAAAAGAGAAGAATAAAACCTGCTATGTAATTAGCTCGTGAAAGTTTTGTCCTGCATATTACTTTCTCGGTCTTTTTTGTTAACTGGCAAATAAAACCCCAACAAAATTTTAAAGTTTTACGAGAAATAAAACTTTTACGGAAACGAGACCACGAATCTGAAAGTTTTTTAATGTTTTATTAGTAAGCTCGATCTTCAAACCTACCCTTTTAAAAATTCATGAGCGCCTTTTGCTATTTCAAACTTTCCCTATAAATCTCGCAACAAGTAGTAGCCCTAAAATACGCGTGAGCGTTCGTGTGTATCTAAGAGGAAAAATAGCAAGTTTAAGGATGGTTACATACAAGTAGATGTTAGCTCCCGCTAAAATTTCGCGGTTGTTTAAATTTTTAAAACCACACAATTGGATGAAGGACAGAGTGCGTTTTCGCGCATTTGGACATGCGCACCAACAATCGAGGAGATCCTTGTCAACCGCCTCGAGAAAATGGCGTGTTAATTTCTTTCTCCAACTATTTCATATTTCTACATTTAAAAGTGCTCGATTTTGGTGTACTAAAGCATAGAACTAGAAACTTCAGCCCTTCAGCTACGTGGTGCCATCATTAGATCCAGAAAGGGGCCCCTTGGAACGTGGAGAAATTGGCTGCAAACTGGTGAGTGCTTTGTTTCTGATTGCCGTTGTGTGGCACCAACAATTAACCTATGGACGTTTGATTATTTCGTAATTTCATATCAATATATTTACGTTTGCTCGCGCTTTCATTAATTAAAATATTTACAGTCCATTGCAGTTATCGTTTTTCTTACCGCGGGCTAACATAAGTGTTCCTTTCGACCCGAATTATTTAAATTTTACTCCATACTACGGTATTAATAAGTCGGCCATTTTTTCACAAGCCGAGATCACGGCCTTGAATTTTCCCAATCGTATTGAAACGAGAGAAAGTTTCGTTCGACCTTCGGTGTCGGCGCAGTACCTGTTTTCGGTCCGCTGCTATGGTAACGGGGCTACTACCGCGTGGTCGTCTCAGTAAACAAAATCGAGGATCAATAAAAAAAAACAAACAAACAACATTTCTCATTTATGTGTTAGGTGTGTTCCATATCATTTCGATATTTAAAACAATTTTCATCAATTGCGATAAATTAGTGCATATTTTCGACAATTCGCCATTTTTCTATTTCAGAAGCATTAATTTAGCGTTAATTGTATATTTACCGCCAATTTCGTCATTTCAAAGGTAAAATCATGTCTGTCAAAAAAGCCGTGCAAAAACGCAAGGTTTTTTTATCAGCGATCACCGAGTGTTATGTGTTTTCACAGACCGCGGCAAAGGACGAAAAAGCAAGAAACGAGTTTCAAGTGAGGTATTCCGATTTGGATGAAACCTTCGATAAATGCATGCTGGCACATAATGATGTCATTATGTTGATAGACGACTCGGACGACGAGGAGTTTAAAACGCAGGATGCGATCCTTTCAGAAGCTCGTAAATATTTTTATGCGTGTAAGGGGGTTTACTCTAAAATATTTCTGGTTGAGGCCCCAACCCTTTCGGGATCATATGTTCGACAAAACGAATCTGAAACTCCAAAACTCAAAGAGTTAGGTATTCCCATATTCCGAGGTGATAAAAAATTATGGCCAAGCTTTTTCGATCTTTTTAATAACATTATAGATCAAAATCAAAGTCTAAGTAACGTTCGAAAACTTCAATATTTATTTTCATATCTCGAGGATGAGCCTTTAAAATTGATATCAGGGATTAGCTTATCTGATCAAAATTATAAAATTGCTTACGACAAATTAGTCAATAGATATCAAAACAAGCGAGACCTCGCAAATGATGCTTTAAGCACAATTATGAACTCCACCTTAAAAAACGAGTCAGCTAAAGAATTGCGTAATTTAATTGACACCTTTTCTGAATCCCTAGAAATTTTAAAATCACTTAGCTTGGACGTTGACAGTTGGGACTTTATTATTTTTTTCATTTTGTTAGAAAAATTGGATATTCCGACGCGTTCAAATTTCGAAATGAGTCACGCCAATACTAATACCGAAATTCCCACTTTTCAGTCATTTTTTCAATTTCTAGAAAAAAGATGTAAAGTTTTGGAATCACTTCCTCAATCAACAGCACCCAAAAAGGTGCCTAGCTATCAAAAATCAAATTCTATGCCAAATCAGTTTGGGCAAAAGCCTACCTATAAATCATCCAATTCGCCTTTTATAGGACTGGCTGGCACCTCAACTAATTCAAGTACGGGAATAAAATGTTTCCGGTGTAATCAAGGTCACGTACTTTCGAAATGTCAAACATTTCTTGATCTCTCACCTATCGATCGCCTATCTTTCGTCAAGCAGAAAAAATTATGTCTAGCGTGTTTTCATCCCTTGCATGGGGTAGATACGTGCAAATCAAAATATTCATGCAGGACTTGCAATAGTAAAAGGCACCACACTTTAACTCATATCTTAGAAACTAATCAAGAGTCTGGAAGCCAAGATACTAGTCCTGTCATTCACACACCACCTGTCAATAATCTTCATGTGTCATTAAATACCTCAGGACCTTCAGGTACCTTTCTTTTATGCACCGCCATAATAGATGTTATGGACGGTTGCGGAAATTTTCAACCTGTAAGGGCACTGCTTGATTCTGGATCACAGACAGGATTCATCAGTGAAAAGTGTATTCAGCGTCTTAATCTTCCTAGGCGAAGTTACACCACTGAAATATTCGGATTAAATCAGATGTCTTCTTTTACTTCCAAAGGGCTCGTCCAATGTCACATTAAGCCACAAGGACAGGTCACTCCTTTACTTAATTTCGAAGCAATTGTCGTTCCACAATTATGTTCCAATATGCCTACATTCACTTTGAACGATAATCAGTGAAAACACTTGGAAAACCTTAAACTTGCCGACCCATCTTATTTCAAATCTAGACCTGTGGACCTAGTTATTGGTTGCGAGCTATTCGCACAGATATTCAAGGAGGGCAGGGTTCTTGGACAAATAGGGCAACCTTCAGCCCTTGAAACTATCTTTGGCTGGGTCATCATGGGAAAGGTTGACGAAGTAGGTAGTCTTACGGAACGAACCAGTTGTTTTTTAACGAGTCATTCACCTCCTTTAGAGGTCATTCTCCCTAGGTTTTGGGAAATCGAACATTTGCCTAAAAAACAAATCTTATCAAAGGAAGAAAAACAAGCAGAATCAATTTTTACTGCGAGTGTCGTACGGCAACTGAGCGGTAGATTCATGGTAGATCTTCCGTTTAAGGATAAAATAAACCCTGACCTAGGAAATACTTATCCGCAAGCTTATCGTAGATTTTTACTTCTAGAAAATAGATTAATCAAAAATCCTGATCTGTACACTGCCTATTCAAGTTTCATGCAAGACTATATCGACTCTAATCATATGAGTTTAGTTTTATCTAGTAAACCAAAAGTCGACGTATCGTGTTTTTTAGCACATCATTGCGTATTAAAGCCGGAAAGCTTAAGTACAAAATTAAGGGTAGTCTGGGATTGTTCGGCAGTCACCCCAAAAAATATTAGTCTCAATGACACGTTGTTATCTGGACCGAAACTTCAAAAGGATATTGCTTCTTTACTCCTTACGTTTCGTCTTAATCCTATTGCCTACATTGCTGATATCAAACGGATGTTCCGTCAAGTCCTTATCAATCCTTATCACCGTCCTTATCAAAGGATATTGTGGAGGTTTTCTCCACATGACCCACTTTCAGTGTGGGAACTTTCTACTGTCACTTTTGGCATGACATGCTCACCTTTTCTAGCCATGCGTACCTTAAATGAGCTGGCAGAGAGAGAAAAGGAACGTTTTCCTATGACTTGTACTGTTCTAAAAACGTCAATCTATATCGACGATATCTTGGGAACTAGCCCTTCACTTTCTGAAGCTCTTTCCCTTCAAACGGAACTCAATGATTTGTTGAAGTCGGGAGGATTTGAACTTAAAAAAATGGGCAAGCAATTGTCCTGAGTTATTGGCAACATTGCCAGAAGATGATCGTCAAATGCCTCTCTCTTTTGACAAGGAGGAACCCCACTTTATCAAAGTTTTAGGACTTCAATGGCATCCATAAAACGACATTTTTTCTTATCAATGCCGAATAAAGGACAAACCCCCAACCAAACGTTCTATTTTATCTATCATAGGAACAATCTTCGATCCCTTAGGTTTTCTTTGTCCCTTGTTGCTACAAGCAAAATTTATTTTGCAACAGTTGTGGATATCGAAAATAGGCTGGGACGAAGAACCAGATTCTTCTATCATCGACTCTTGGAACAAACTTCGTTCTGAATTCCCGCTTCTTTCCAATTTTCAATTACCCCGACAAATCAAACTGTCAATACTTGTCAAATCATCGGCTTCTGTGACGCTTCAATTCGAGGCTACGCAGGCGTCGTATATTTTCGTGTAGAAGAGGAAAACAATATCTCTGTTTCTCTCATATCTGCAAAATCTAGGGTCGCGCCTATAAAGTCACAAACTTTGGCTAGGCTGGAACTCCTAGGCGCATTTCTTTTAAGCGAATTAATTGACTTCTTTTTATCTAGCTATGAAGGAAATATAACTTTTACAAATATCGTTACTTTCTGCGATTCGCAAGTCGTATTGCACTGGCTTTCATCCCCTCCTAATCGCTGGCAAACCTTTGTTGGAAATCGAGTCAGTAGAATCCAAGAAATCATTCCCTCAAACTCGTGGCGCTACATTCCTTCTGCTTTAAATGCAGCCGATGTTGCGTCACGAGGGGCCACCCCTTCAGAGCTCATGTCACATGACATGTGGTGGAACGCACCGTCGTTTTTGTGGTCTCCCGAAAACGAATGGCCCGATTTTTATAAATCAAAAATGCCGATTGATTTCGGAGATATTAATCTGGAGGAAAAGCCAAAGGTCGGTTGCAATGCGATAATTGACGTTAACTTCTTAGATCAGCTTCTTATCAAATATTCATCTATATCAAAAATTCAACGTATCATTTGTTATGTCCTTCGAATAGTTAACCTTTTTCAAAACCATTCCTATCAAAAACCCACTAAGCCGCCTGACCAAAAAGTTATTTTTGAGAATATTGTTTTTCCTACCACGGGTGAGATGCAAAGTGCGTTATACCTTCTTATCAAACGCGTTCAAGGTTCTTGTTTTTCTGAGCTTTTTTCCGCGTTATCTAAGGATAAACCAATACCGAAACCTTTCCGAAAACTTTCACCTTTTCTTGATGAAAATAATATCATTAGAGTCGGTGGCAGATTACAAAAATCTGACCTTTTGTCTTATTGTGCATAACACCCCGTCTTACTTTCGAGTAACCATCGTTTAACTACTCTTCTTATCGAGTCCACTCATCGACAATACCTTCATCCTGGGTTTAAAACATTACGTAATCTGCTTTTACAGTAATTTTGGATATTATCTGCCAGACGGGCAATTCAGAGAACCATATCCAAGTGTTTGCAATGTTTTAGAATCAACCCTAAACCCTATAGGCCGCCCATAATGAGTTCACTTCCCGCTCATCGAATCAATCAACTTCAACCTTTTTCGAGTGTAGCTATCGACTTTTGTGGACCTTTCTTTGTGATTCCTCATCGTTACCGTGGTTGTAAAGCTTTCAAATCATATGTCTGTGTGTTTGTCTGTACGGCCACACATTGCGTGCATTTGGAATTAACCATGGAACTGTCCACCGAAGGGTTCGTAGGTGCATTCCATCGATTCATTTCCAGACGTGGAAGCGTGACGCAATGCTGGTCAGATCAAGGCAGTAATTTTATAGGGTTTCGTAACCAATTACTTGATTACGCAAGAAGTGCGGCCACCAGACTTTCTATTCGTTGGCATCTGGGACCTCCTCTCAGTCCACATTTCAATGGCCTGGCAGAAGCTGGCGTCAAAAGTTTTAAAACTCACTTTGTTCGACTTGTCGGCGACCAGAAGTTGTCTATCATGGAAATGTCCACCCTTACATGTCGCATAGAAGCCGTACTTAATAGTCGCCCTTTATCTCCTGCCTCTTCAGACCCTCACGATCTTCAACCTCTTACCCCTGGGCATTTTTTGACCCTTGAACCCCTTAATTCAGAAATTCCGGAGTCAGATTTGTCCGAGGTTCCCCTAAATCGGCTCTCGAGATGGCAACTAATCCAAAAACTACATAATGATTTTTGGAAACGGTATTCTATAGAGTATTTGCATACGCTACAACAGCGACACAAGTGGGCTGATTCGTCCCCAAATATCAAATTAAATGATTTGGTTATCATAACAAGTGATCACATTCAATCACCTTTGAAATGGCCGGTCGGTCGGGTCATCGAACTGCATCCCGGCGGGGACGGTCAGGTGCGTGTTGCGATGGTACAATCGGTTACCGCTGTTTATAAGCGGCCAGTTGTAAAACTGTGCCTCTTGCCAAATTAAAAGTAATTTTAATTTTTCTACCTATTACCGGGTATTACAATAGGTTTTTCTTTATTTTAATTTTTTTTTGAATTTTTTGTTTGTTTTGCCTTTTTCGGGATTTTGTTATCTCTAAATAAACTTACGATACTTATCTGTTTTCATTCATTTATATTTATCGGTCGATCATTTTTCTTATATCTATATCTGTCCGGTTGAGATTCTAAAATTGTGTGTTTTGGAGGACAGTTATGTTAGCTCCCGCTAAAATTTCGCGGTTGTTTAAATTTTTAAAACCACACAATTGGATGAAGGACAGAGTGCATTTTCGCGCATTTGGACATGCGCACCAACAATCGAGGAGATCCTTGTCAACCGCCTCGAGACAATGGCGTGTTAATTTCTTTCTTCAACTATTTCATATTTCTACATTTAAAAGTGCTCGATTTTGGTGTACTGAAGCATAGAACTAGAAACTTCAGCCCTTCAGCTACGTGGTGACCCTTGGAACGTGGAGAAATTGGCTGCAAACTGGTGAGTGCTTTGTCTCTGATTCCCGTTGTGTGGTAACCACAATTAACCTATGGACCTTTGATTATTTCGTAATTTCATATCAATATATTTATGTTTGTTCGCGCTTCATTTAATTAAATTATTTACAGTCCATTGCAGTTATCGTTTTTCTTACCGCAAGCTAACAGTAGATTAAATGCTATAGGGATCATAGACTGCTTGTTGTGCCTAATGTATGTAAAAGAGAAGTAAAAGAGAGAAAAAAATATATTTTGGGCGGTGTCTTAAAATATTTTTCGCTGTTTTAGACCCACATTCGGGCTGGTGTGGGATGGTGACCTCTCGTCTTCACGAAGTTTTTCGTCATTCCGTCGTGTGCAGCAAAACAGATGAGAAATGCGTAATTGTTTTTCACGCAAATTCTTGCTCGAGCCATGCCGCGTATTCATGTAGCGTTTAGAAAAAGTACAGATTGTGAAAAATCTATTTATTGTCACGTTTGGGTGAAGGGATATTCCATAGCACGGTCGAAAAAATAGTAACCCATTTCCTACGAACAGGATGTGTCACAAATGTAGTGGTGCCTCTTCACCAATACCTCCTGTGTGTGAAATGAAAGAGGAAAGGAAACCGAGCGTGACTATGATTTGTGCCGCAGCAGAAGCTTTGCCTCCCTGTTCCAGTAAGGCAATTGCCAATGATGTGGGCGATGATATTTCACCCTTAACCGTCCGAAACATTTCGAAGCGACATGGGTAACGGAGTTTTAAAGTAAAGAAAACGCAAGAAATTTTTCCAGATAATCAATTTCGCAGAATGAAGTTTTATGAAACCATAATTAAATACTCTGCCAATCTATGGGCACCTAAGCTCACACTAAGTAGTGTAGTTATAGTGTACGTGTGAGCTAATATAACTAGAAACTGATATATATTTTATTCAACTCCACACTCAATTACCTTTCGTTTGATACCACACAAGCCATGTTTTGCCTTAAACTCTAATTGTTAAAATCTACCCCCACCCTTTTTTTAAAAACTAAGATGTATTTTGTTTAACTCCAGACTCATTTACCTTTTGTTTTATATCATACACACCATATTTTCACTTAAACTCTAATTTTTGACATCTACCCCCACCCTTTTTTTTTAAATAACTTAAAATTCATTTTGTTTAACTCCAGACTTAGTTACCTTTCGTTTGATATCACACACGCCATATTTTCACATAAACTCTCATTTTTGAAATCTACCCCCACCCTTTTATGTGACTTGCGTTTGGTGGATTTCGTTCACTTTTTAATGGGACCACCACGGCCCAAGACTCAGCCTAGGTACCAAATTTCATTTAAATCGGACAAGCGATTTTTAAGTTATGCGGGATGGTCGTTACAGACAGACATACAGACAGACAGACAGACATAAAGACAGACAGACAGACAGACAGACAAAGGGTGCGTAATATCTTTGCGTTTCAGATGATGTTGAAACTTTTTTGTCTGTCCGTATGTTTGTCTGTATGTCTGTCTGTATGTCTGTCTGTAACGACCAACGCCCATAACTCAAAAACCCCTTGTCCGATTTAAATGAAATTTGGTACGTAGGCTGGGTCTTGGGTCGAGATGGTCCCATTAAAAAATGAACAAAATCCACCGAACACAAGCCAAATGAAAGGGTGGGGGTAGATTTCAAAAAAGAGTTTATGTGAAAATATGGCGTGTGTGATATCAAACGAAAGGTAATGTAATCTGGAGTTTAAAAAAATACATTTTAGTTTTTTTTTTTAAAGGTGGGGGTACATTTAAAAAATTAGAGTTTAATTGCAAATATGGCGTGTCTGATATCCAACGAAAGGTAATTGAGTCTGGAGGTAAACAAAATACATTTTAGTTTTTTTTAAAATAAAGGGTAGATTTTAAAAACTAGTTTAAGTCAAAACATGGCTGTGTGGTATCAAACGAAAGGTAATTGAGTCTGGAGTTGAATAACATATATTTCAGTTTTTAGTTATATTAGCTCACAGGTACACTAAAACTATAGTACCTAGTATTGGAGTATATTTCATAGGGCTATGCAAAGACCCAAATTTATTCGAATGGCCATTTTGCATGAACTTCAGGCAAAAATAATCACCACTCTACAATCAGTGACACCTGAAATGCTAAGTAAAGTCGGAGCTGAATTTTTTAACAGGCTTGGTACTACTCAGCACAGAGCGGTGGTATTTTTGAGAATTTAATTTGTTAGGTAGTTCTTAAATAAATATGAAAGAATTTGCTTTTAAAAGAGACCCCTTTCTTATTTGTTTTGCTGGGCAAATCATAAACTTTAGTTTGTGGTAGACACGGCATCAAATATTATAAAAAAAGAACAAGTTAGAAAAAAGGGTTTACATGTTACGTCGTTATCATCTAAATTTCCGATTTAGATGATACACAACTACCCTGTATCGATTTTCTGTACAAACTGAAAGAAAAGATCGCAGCGCAAGGGGGATTAATCGGTGTCCAAAATTTCCTTCTTCCACTTTACCGGGGCTATCCTAAAACAATGGGCATAACCACGTGTAAACTTCAACCTTTTTTTCTTACATACTACATATTTTATACTTATGTAGTTCTTCTTATTATACATACAGTAATAATTTCCCATCCCTATAGCATTTAATCATGTTGTAAAGATTTGTCCGTGGTCGAAAATAGGCACTTGTTAAAAGAGATAACTACTGTAAAAAAATGGAGCCATGACGGATCTGAGACCTTCCTAGCTAGCCTATTAGAACACTTCAAGTGAATCCATGATATATCAGCCTTGAAAAAAGTTTGTTGTAAATATCTTAGAAACTGAAGCTCCTACGAAGTTTTTGGTTATAACATAAATTATTGAGCAAAATGTAATCTATTATATTTCGAAACACGCATATTGATGCCATACTCCGTTAAAAAGTTAGCAATTTTGAAATATTTGAATTTTCATTAGCATTAATGAATTTTGCCCAAAATTTAATCAGCTCGTTAGAATGTGGAACACTATTTTACGGACGGAAATACACATACTCACACACATAATAACACACAATTTCGGCGTTATCTCAAAAAAAATTATTCGTCGAGAAAAATACCCTCTCTAGCCAGCTGCGTGGGCTAGAAAAGTAATAAATGGAGTTTGTAGATCTACTTCAAAAAGTCCCTCTTTCATAATTATTACAAATTTTCTTATTATTACTACAATTTATAAATTATAATGACTATTTATTGTAATATTGCTATAAGCAAAAATAAGTAAAGTAAATTGTAAAGGGATATCTCTGATTTTCACCTGATGGTTTCTTTCAACTTTCCAAACTTTCCAAAATATTTGCAGACTCTTGTAGAAAATTTAACCGTTTAAGTGTATTTTTTTAATATTTAGAGGTCAAGTAACTGCAAAGATTTGGTTCACGCTAACTTGCAATATAATAGTAAGCACTTCTCAGTGAGTTTCATCTCACAATAATTCAAATTAACTTTAGAAATAAAGAAGAACCAAATAAAAAGTTTGTAACAATATGACATTTTTTGAAAATTCATAGTCATATGATTCTTGTTAAAAATAGTCTCAAATTGTAGTACCACCCCGGAGGGGTGGTTTGAAGTTCGAAAAACTATAAAAATAATCCAAAATTGATGAAAGCAAATATGTATATATATATATATATATATATATATATATATATATATATATACATAATTTTTGAAAGCTAAATAATACCTTAATAATTGGAAAACTATATCTGTAAAATTATATATTATAAAAAGCACAAGGTATATTAAAATTCATTTTTAGTCACAAATCTACAAAAACAAGTGAAAATCGGTTTAGTTATCGCTACATTGTCTAAATAATTAACATGTAAAATATAGCGAACAGCTGGACACTCCTAGTGACGTTTGGAGGTTTAAATATGGCTGCCATTGTCAAACCTAAATATTATGTGTTTTTAATTACTTTTAAGTTTTGTGTAGATATAATGTCATTGCCACGACGAAAAATTATTATGGCCTATGTTGCAAGGTATAAAACAAATAACATAAATATTAAAAACTAGTGTATCCATAGGAAAAACCTTCAACATATATCTAGACTTTTAGATCTAGAAGTTTAGACCCTAGCACCAGTATTTACTAAGACCTTAAGACTTAGCATTGTGGACCGGGTTTAAGTATCAAGCCTATAGACTTAATATCGACCGGTTTAAGTGTATTTTAGCTCACACTACTATACTATAGTAGTGTGAGCTATGGTGATCCTAATTTTTTCGAGAAAAAATGTTGCTCCGATTTAAAAAAAATTTATATAATTTTGCATTTTAGATGATTTTGAAACTTTTTTGTCCCGCCGTCTGTCTGTCTATCTGTTTGTCTGTCTGTAACCACCAACGCGCATAACTCAAAAACCGCTTGCTCGATTTGAATGAAATTTGGTACCAAGGCTGGGTCTTGGGTGGTGATGGTCCAATTTAAAAATGAACAAAATCCACCAAACGCAAGCCAAATAAAAGGGTGGGGGTATATTAAAAAAATTAGAGTTTAGGTGAAAATATGGCGTGTGTGATATCAAACGAAAGGTAATTGAGCCTGGAGTTAAACAAAATACATTTTGGATTAGTTAAATAAAAAGGGATTTCAAAAATAGGAGTTTTAGTGAAAATATGGCTTGTGTGATATCAAACGAAAGGTAATTGAGTCAGGAGTTAAACAAAATACATTTTAGTTTTAAAAAAAGTAGTTTTAAGTAGATTTCAAAAATTAGAGTTTAAGTCAAAACATGGCTTGTGTGGTTTCAAACGAAAGGTAAGTCTGGAGTTAAATAAATTATATTTCAGTTTTTAGTTATATTAGCTCACACATACTCTATACCTATAGTACCTAGTGTGAGCTTAAGTGCCCATATATTGGCAGAGTATTTTTAATACTCACAGGTCAAATAACTGCAAAGATTTGGTTCACCGTAATGTCCAATCTGATAGTAAGCATTTCTCAGTGAGTTTCATCTCATATAAATTCCAATTAACTTTAGAAATAAATAAAAACCACATAAAAATTTTCTAACGAAATGTCATTTTTTGGAAATTTAGTCCGTGCAGTCGTAGGATTCCCGTTTAAAATAGTCTCAAATTATAGTACCACCTCTGAGGGGTGGTTTAAAGTTCGAAAAACAATAGAAATAATCC
Organism: Aspidapion aeneum; assembly: GCA_963576565.1. Lineage (NCBI taxonomy): Eukaryota > Metazoa > Arthropoda > Insecta > Coleoptera > Brentidae > Aspidapion > Aspidapion aeneum. The sequence continues at coordinate 173,885,391 of OY755038.1, read as the reverse complement.
ATGATTGACAAAAAACTTAAATACAACAATATTCAAAGCTAAATAATACATAAATAACTTAAAACTATATCTGTAAGATGCATTGCCGTATTAAATACGTATCAATATTTAAATACTGTAAAAAGCACAAGATATATTAGAATCCCTTTTTAATTACAAAACAATCGACCATCGGTTTGTAACAGGGGCCTATGTATGACAGTGGTACTGTCACCTCAAGTGGCCAAGGCTTAAATGTTGTAAGCTACCAAGTTGATTATTTTAAAACTTTAAAATATATTTATACCGAATAAAAAAAAATACGTTTTATTGACAATAATTTTTTAAAAATTAAAATACTTTAAGACAAAATTAATTTACAATAACGAGAAAAAAAAACGTTTAGTTGACAATATTTAACAAAAAATTTAAGCTGGTTTATTGTTTTCAGTGTAATAAAAAAAACAACCATACCAGGTTAACACAATAAACTCATGTGATCGAAAGGATTACTGAAAATAAATACAAGTTAGCAAAACAAACACAAAATGATAAAAAAACTGAAATACAAGTTTTTATCATACTTAAGATTCTAGTGATTTTAAATTTTATAAAGAAAATCAAATAGAACAGATAGAATAATCTCAAATGAAACAAATCCACATAGATTTTTTTTAAGTAGAACAATTCCAAATATAATGTTTTTTTATTAGAACAAATCAAAACATATTGATTCAATAAAGAACAAATCAAAATAATTCAATATAGAACAAATCAAAATATAATTCAGTATAGGACAACTCAAAGTATAATATTGCAATAGAGAAGAAATCAATAAAAAAAATTAAAGAACAAATATAAATAGAACAAATCCAGCCAGATGTATATACACATTTTCAAAATAACTTAGAATAAAGCTCCTCCTAGAATTTTTACAGTTTTTCCGAATTTTCCTTCAAATTTTTTTTTCCCTGAAACATTACCTGTTTCAATTTAAACTTTCTTTTCCATAGATCTTGCTACATAATTTTTCTTTAAACATGAAAAATATTTTTCCTTTCAAATTGATTTTCGGTGTGATTTTAGTATGTTTGAAAATGATAAGTTGGGTTTTTCATTTTCTAATTAATTTCCATTTCATTTTATTTTACTTTCCAATAAATTGTAAGCTGGTTTTACACAATTTTCAAAAACTAAGAACAGCAGCAAAACAAAGTAGGTTAATATTGATGTCACTGTTTGAATATTAGACATCTTTGCTTCAAAATACTTGACTTAATATAAGCAAATGTTTTTAAACTTGACCAATTCAGGTTTTTATCGAATTTCATGCACACATACATAGGTGGCGATAGACGACTTTAAAGTGCATGAATCAAAACAAACAAAATAAAATAATTTTAGTTGATAATAAAATTTTAAATTAAATTATGTCTTATTATATTCCAGTTAAAGCGAATGACAAAAATTTTTTTAACAAAAATGACCGTTGATGGTTGCTTCAATCGACTCTTTTTGGTGTTATGAAAAGAAAAAACTCTCTTGGGTGATGAAGTCATTTCTTATTATTCCAAAACTACTAAATATAGAGTCCAAGCAGGCAAGGGCTTACTTCGAAACTAAGAAAAAAATAATAAAAAAAAATACTTTAAAATATTTTAGGTATAACATACTTTTTTGTCAATTTAATAAGTTGACAAAAAAAAACAAAAGGTATCTTAAACGATAAGGTTCTTTAGATAACGCAAGACTTAAAATGAGCAAATAATTTTAAAAATAATAATAAAAATAATAATAAATGAAATAATGCTTGCTAATATATGAAAAATAAACACTGATCTTAGAAAGACTAAGTTTTACCCTAAGTTTTCCTTAAACGATCAACTAGTGATTTAATGGATTTTATTATTTACACAAAAAGTTAAACATAAATTACTTTTTGTTTATCATTAATAGTGGAAGTTATGTATAGGCTTTAGCTAATAGCAACAAAATGTATTTAAAAATCATAATAGAAATAAAAATAATACAAAAATAATAATTTAGGTGTTCTTGATTAGTGCTATGCCTGTGCACTAGCATATAGTTTTAATAATGACGTTATAGGGAATATTTTTATTTTATTGATTAACTAGGACAGCAAACAGAAAGGAACAAACTAACAAAAAAAAAAAACAAAACATTTTTAGAAAAACAACACATTTTTGTGATTTGTCATAGTTACCAAAAGAAAAGTTCTACAAAAACATTTGTACTCATAGAGTAAAAGAGTGAAATTTTTTTATTTTTTTTAAAGTTGTTTAAGATTGTTTGTGTAGATTTTGAAAAAAAAATCAAAATTAATGCTCAAAAATGGAATTTACTTGGCTTAAGTGGTACAGACTGTACTTAAAGTTCGTATAGTCAAATATTTTCCATATAGGAGAAAAACATAAAAAATTAAATATTGTTTTATTGATAAACAATACAAAAATTCAAAAATAGAGAGACTCAAATGTTATTACTTTAGTTAATATTGATTTTATCAAGTTATAATATAATGAGAAGAAAAAAAATAGAAAAATGTATCTTAGCAATGTTAAGATTGCTATGATAATACCCAATTGGATTCAAGAATGACTTCAAAATGGAAAAAAATATATATATGTACACAAATCGAAAAAGTTTAACCCTTGATGACGTAGTTTTTATTTGGTTTATGGGATCTTAGAAAACTAAGAGTCTAAGCACTGATTAAGAGCAAATGATCCCCATTAAAAAAAAAAACAAAGCTCTTTGAAATAATGGACTCTAAAATACACTATATATAATCGATTTTACGTTAATACTTTAACCAATAGGTGTTGATTTACTAAAACACACATATCCATCACAAAAGAACAAAACCAAAAGGCATGTGTGGATTTTAACAAAAAATAAAATGATATTTTGTTTTTTTAAAATATTACAAAAAAACAATTAAAAGTTTACAAAATATCTAAAATGTTCTGGTCACTAGAAAAAATACTCTGTCAATATATGGGCCCCTAAGCTCACACTAGGTACTATAGTTATAGTGTACGTGCGAGCTAATAAAACTAAAACCTGAAATATATTTTATTCAACTCCAGATTAAATTACCTTATG
>OY755038.1:173769786-173877286 GCA_963576565.1 Aspidapion aeneum | reverse complement strand
CCACATTCTGAAGATAGAAAATCACAGGTGTATGACGAAGAAAGAAACTAGTCTACATCTTCGTGTTAAATAAATTTTTCGGTCTATTGTTTATCCAGTATAACTCAAAAATGAGTTCCCGACATGACGAAATAGAAAATTACCTAGATCTCTTACTAATATCTACTAGGTGTGACGTCACTGTCTTCATTAACCTACCCTGATATAATTTTTATTCGTTTCATAGGTAAAGTTTTACCTCTACCTTGAATAGATTTTCTCAAATTTAAATTCCCATTTTTACAAAATTATTTGACTTGAAAGAAACCCGAAAATCCAACCCAAAAATTTGTCCGCTGTTTTAGACCAGTTCACCTGTAGACCAGGTAAGCTATAACATGACGATTATTAATTCAGTAGTTTTCTTGATAAAGAATGGTTAAAACATTTAACTGACTATAACGTAACCCTATGTTCAAAAATTGAGTTACGATATTAGGAGATACGGCAACAAACAAAACGAATATAGACCAATTGAAAATTTTAATTATAGGTATACCATAGAAACACCCTCTCGAGTGGAGAAGAAAAATTTTCCCAATTTACTCCTCAGCCTTCTTCTTAATGACTGGGGAGTTTAAAATCCAGCTAAAAACACTCATTCCATAAAAAACATTTTATAAAATAATCTATAATATAATGATACAAACAGCAAAAAAATTAATTCGCCCTCGTCTCACAAAAAACAACAAAAAAAAAAGAAAACGCGATGAATCCACTTGGCGAATTATTATTGGTCTATTGTTTTATAACATTCCTTATACAACAAAAGATGCATATATCGAGCACATATCATTTTGCCATACCATGTAGCCATATCAAAGTTACGTTAAAAGAAAATTCTAGAATGCTTTAATTCAAAAATACTTCCCTCTCACATATTTACTCAACAGATAGTAATAGACTTTTGTCATTTATAAAAATATCTCAAAAATTACTAAACAATTTTAGAACAAATAGTTCTTAAAAACTTTCAACTTGATCAATACAAACAATACAATCCTGAAATAAAAACAAATATTAATTGAGTAAAATTTTTGGGGGAAAAGTCCAGAGAATCGTAGACCTCTACAGTTGTCGGATGTCATGGTCTTCACCTATAAAAGAAAACGAAGTTATAACACTAATTTATTACATGGTTTACAAATATAATAAAACTTTTTTATTAAAACATCATTTAATTAATTTTATTATGCTTTTGACATAGTGTTTAGACACTATTATTTTTCTTTTCATTAAAATCGGTCTCGTAGTTATTAAAAATTTTAACGAAATTTGAAAAAATTTAAATGAGTGCTCATAAATTACGAGGATTAGATGATAATTAAAACTTTTTAGGTAAATAACAACAATAAAAGCTCTACGAATGCAAAATTTTAAGTTAAAATGCTAAGGCATTACTTAATTTATTTATGTTATATATTTTTTTATATAATGATTGACAGGCTTGCTTTTGCAATGTAAGAGAAAAGATATCTTTAGTGTCAAAATTGCAAATATTGAAACAAAAAAAACTTAAAAACTCAAAACAAAGATGATGGTCCCTTTTTGACTTTCAGATTGATCTAGGATCTAGATTAATAATTTTTATAGGTTTTTCAATATATGTGTAGCTTGAGCTATCACAAAAAAATTAAAGTTTTTGGCAAAGAATGGGTAGGGTCAACTACCTTTAATTCAGAAAAATTAATCGTTTATTTAAACAACTACGCTTTCCATTCCATTCCAATGGAAAGTGTCGAAATGGATGCAACAAGAAGATCAATGAGAATATCCAGAACTGATCATATAAGAAATGAGATCATAAAAGAAAGAATGGGAATCGAGGGAAGCATAACTGATGACATCACTAAAAGGCAACTGATATGGTATGCCCATGTACAACGGATGAACGACGAAAGATTACCAAAACAGGTCCTAGAATGGCAACCAATAGGGCGCAGAAAAAGAGGGCGTCCTTAACTGGAATCGCAGCAGTCAATCCAAAGATCAATAAGTCAAAAAAAAACCTGACGGAAGATGACTGTCATGATCGAAGGAGGTGGAGAATAGGCGTCGGACAACGTAGAAAAACGTTCTTAACCGACATAGTAGTAGTAAACAACTACTGTATAGAGTAAGTCCAACTACAGCAAAATAGTAATAACACATTCAAAAACAGTCTTTTGAAAAAAAGAAAGTAAGCTCTGATGATAATTGCATAAAAATTATTTTTTTTAAACAGGATAAGAAGACTACAAAAGTTAGCAAAGAAACGAATGTACTAAATCTTTGGTTACCAAGATATTTACGCACGCAAGTTATTATATTGCTACGACAACTACATTATAAAATCTCTGTGTGTAAATAACTTAAAACTTTTGAGATTCAGTACTATTTACATATGCTAAGAATATCCTGGATGTATGTATCTATCCAACATTTTCATGGAACGCAAAGAAAAAACAAAAGAAAACTGTTGATGAAAGAAAACTTAAATTCGTTGGACACTAACACAATTCGTAGTCAAAACTGTGAAGTAATTCGATTAACTGCAGAGAAAACTTAACTGAAAAATTATAGAACTTTATGCATATAATAGCATAGCTAAGAAGGCATTGTGTTATTAGCACTTTTCAAAAAACATACAGTACGAAGTACGGAGTCGGCCTGGCAAATACACCTTTCTTTTGGGCTATTTTTTATTAGCAGTTGATAAAGATTACTACTATGAAACATCTTATAGGTAAATTTATCGAAAAATTACATTAGCCAATTTTAAAATAACGAACGGTGCAGAATGCTATGAAAATAATGAAGGGTGCAGAAACAACTCAAAATTTGAGAAATATTCTAAATTTTCTTTTAAATCTTAACCTGGACAAAAAAAATACTAACCAATAGGTTTAAGTTTTAGTAGTTGTCTTAAACAATAATTAAGGTTCAAAACTCAAATGACACGTTTAAGCATGGATCACTGTTAGGTGATCCGTGGTTTAAGGTTGGCAAAAATAGAAACAAAAGGTCTTAATTACTTCATGGTATAATTTATAAAAATGAAATCTAGTTTTTATAGTCAGTGACTTAAAAAAATGATAGATCGAAACTTAAGTAAGCTGTTTTCAGTACCTCACTGTACACGCGGGTCTATTGTGTAACACTGTAAATTACTCATTTTTTAACGTTTTACACGACGTGATAGAAACTGATTGTAAAATTTTAAGAAGAAGAATGATCTAGACCTTACGAAAATGTACTGGTCAACTGTAAAAAGTTTTTATGAAAAACTTTATATCATATAGATATCAAAATACCAATTTTTTTTAGTTTGTAAATAAAAATCTTATATATTTTTTTAATTTAACGAACAAAAATCGTCACATGTGATGTGGTTACGAAAATACTAGGAACAATGTACATAAGCCATTATTTTCTAGATTTAGCTGGGCAACTAAAAAATTACCGACCGACCTTAATAAAATTTAAATAAAGGAACTGCATTTTTCTAACTAGATCTTGTTCGAAAAATATAAAAATAAATTTTAGTACCCGTGAATGAAAAATCAAAGCCCGGGTTTCATGCTACCCACGGAAAAGTATGAGAGAAACAAAACTTTTTTTTCGCGAAAGCTTGTTTGATTTATAAATTCAATATCATAGTTTAGTTGATAGATATTGTAAAGTTAAATGTGAATAGACGTATCAGGCGCGAAACTATGGAAGGGTAAAAAAAAGTGAAATTTCCCCCCCAAATCTTAAAATATATTTGTTTTGGACACACATAATACAGTGGTCTGGACAATATGCAAAACAGTTCTATGCAATATTTATTATAATATTTCCTTCCCCAAATAAAGTTCCTTGATACGCCACTGTTAGAAAACACACGTGTTTATTTTTAAAATTCCAAACCATTTCTTTGTGGACTTATGGACATTGTGTATGTTAAAAAAAAATTAAATACTGTTCAATAAAAAAAATATGAAAAAATTTTACCATACTTAAATTGATTCAAGCAAATATACAGGGTATCCTTTTTGCAACGGTATTTGCAATAATTTTCATAAGTTGATTTAGTTTTTCAAAATAGTTTATTTGCTTGAAACAATACTTTATCACTAATTAAGTCGTTCAACTAATTTATGTCTCGTTTCCTTACTACTAACCCTATCTAATGATTATTAACCAAAGGGTTTTATATTTGTTGTTTGATTTTAATTAATTTTATAATTAAGTTAGCTTATTGATAATGTATAACCTAAATTTTCATATTTCCATATTGCGTTTTCTCTTTAACCAGTCTTTAATTATTAAATGGGAATTATGATATATTTATTTTAATAATTATTATTTATGTTAAATAATATTATTTTTAAGATTATGTATAAAATTATTACTAACTCAAGACGCGCGAGTTTTTATTTAGGAAAAATATCAAATACCTTTATCCAATTTCAAAGGTCAAGTCAAATTTAGAAAAATAGATTGATTTATCATTATCTTTGGTTAAATTTTAGAAACAATTATTAGTACTTCTCCTATACAGTATAGAAAAGGTGCTACTAAGTAATCTTTTTAGGTTATCTGGTGTTTTGGTGTAAACCTACATATTACATCAAACATGGTACTTTGATCTTATCGAATTTATTTATTTAAATTGTTTATATTTTTAGTTATTTAAAACATGCTACTTAATTTTGTATATCTTTTTAATAAAAATCAATAATGTACCTATATAGTCATAAAGACATGGGCATGACCTGTAAACTTGGTCTTTTTAATTAAAATTACAAGAAAATATATTCTAGCTTCAAACTAATCAAAACGATTTAACTGTTATAACAAATTATCGTTTTAAAACAAGTAAAAACGGTTAAGAAAAGCCTTTACTGTGTTAGGACATTGATTTGTGGCTTTCTTTAGCCTTATGCAATAAAAATGCTATGAGATTATGTTTTTTTCCAAAAAATTAATGTATGGCTTTACTAAATATTATTTCACTTAAGACATGGTCGATAGCACCAATACATTTGTCAAATCAATTGACTTTCTGTCAAACAAATGTATTGTAAACTGGAGAAAAATAAGGAGGCAGTGGAAGACCACAAACGAGTTGGGCGCACGATTTGAAGAAACATGCGGGAACTAGATGGATGAACACGGCGTCATAGATATTGAAGGAGGCGTATATCCAAAGATGGATCAAAGAAGGCTAAATAAATTGATAGCACCATTTTTTTTTAAAGGTTTAATGAATGTACTGTTAAAATTACCAATGCAAAACTTGTTTAATTACCGTGCGAATAAATACCTAACTCAAAAATTACTGTCAAAAAATTATGTTTCCTGTCTACTGTGTTCTGTCGTAACTTGTGAATGTCACACACATTATGCCCAGAAAAATGAGATCTTCACTCTTGTTACTTAGAAAATAAAACTAGTGGTGGTTTTTTATAATAAATAATGTTTAATTACAACTTGTGCAATGTCAATCACTGCTCTAGGTGGCATTTTAGTGTAAAATACAGATGATAAAATAAAATATTCCTACAAGGACTTTATAAATAAAAATTTTGACTCGATCTAAAATATGTACTGAGATAAACGCTTATGGGCAGTTCTCAATAGGTAATATAGTCTTTTCTTAAGTTTAGTTAACGTGTTTTGACTTTTAAGTTAATTGGTGGATAATTTATTTATTCTTTCAGTAAAGTCATTATTCAGTACAATGAGATACGAATAAAAAAATAGGATGAAACTCTCTCTAAGTTGTGTTTTACAGAAGGTAACTAGTAAACCGATATGGATGCCATTTTTATTTTTTCTACCAAAAAGGTTTAGTTTTCTGTTAGGTAAACGTTTCGATTTTCGAAAATATGAAAAATAACGTAAATTTTTCGCTAAAGGTGGTTATTTTATTGCTTTGATTTAAAATAGTTCGAATTTTCTTGATATCCTTTCTTAGGATATAACTTTAGATTTTTTTCGAAAAAATATAGGTCTTCAAAGTTAGACATGTACCAAATTTTAATGTTGACATAATTTATTAACATAAATAGTTATTTACCTAATTACTTCGCATGTAGCGGATTAATTCCTTTAATGGCAAAGATAATGATTCCTCTTCAAGCAAAACAATTTTTATTGTGATTTTTCCCAAAATCTACATAATACCTGAGACAAAATTAGTTTACGACTTTAACGGCCAAAACACAAAAGTTTTTGTCCGGACACTCTAGTCGGCTTTACCTGAATCAAAGGAAATTGAATGAAGGTTTTTCCATTTCATAATATTTAATTAGGTATACCAATTTGCAAAAATGACTTGACAATAACTTACGATAATAAACGACAATATACTTTTTAATTTGATTAAAAATATTATGAAACGAAATTCACTTGATTACCTACATGTTAGTAAAAGAAAATAAATAAATTAAAGTATCTCTCAAAAAAACCAAAAAAATATACAGGAGGTTGTTTTTACATTTACCTGTGAATTTGCAGATAGGGCTGATAATATCCAACTTAAGAAAAAAAATCAAATTTTCTTTTATGAAAAGAATAATACGTAGTTTAATAAGAAAATTATAAAGCAAAAATAGTTCGACAGGTACGTCGTTTTAAAGAATGCTATGTTTGAATGCTATGTTTTGTAACACGAAACGTAAAATTTTTTATTTTTAATTTGATAATAATTGTATAGAATCGATCTCAGCTGTGGCTACATTTATTTAGTCCATGGTTTTAACAAATTAGTGCAAATTTTGAAAGATTTACTCGTGGACCTTATAATAAAGAAATTTCTCATAATCGACAAAGTTGTTACTGAGATACAAAGAAATCAGTCAGTCACGTTTATTTTCCAAAAAGAAACTTGTGTGTAATTTGAAGAGAAAAAAAATACATTTTCAAAATCTGAAAATATAAAAATATAAAATTTCAAAATACTTCGTGGTTGCTTACTGTTAGTTTGAACTTGCGGTAAATCTCAATCATATATGTATGATATAGAGAGTACAAAAATGACAAAAAAAACATCTATCACATATTCTATACAATATATTGCTAGTAGCTAGGTCTGTTTTTTGAGTTTATCCTGACCAGACACTTTACAACAGTCCTGTAGTACAAATTTATGAGTGATGAATGCTTACATGGAAAAAGTTGTTAGAAATTATAAATTTTAAAGTTATGATGCAATATCAATGGAAAATTACTTAAGATTAATTAATTACACCATTGTGGATACTTAGATGGTCAAATAATTTGGCTTAGGTACTTTTTGCCAAATGAAGTTTTAGGTATTAAACAAAACAATAAAACCAAAATAAAGTAGAAATATCGATATCTATAAAGAAAAAATATTTATAAAAAACAATGTTATAATGACTTAACATAAATTTTTGTATTATTTATACAAAAAATGTTATTAAATATTAATAAAAAAGGTTTAATGGTTCAAAAAAACAAAAAAAACTATTATTAATGCAATAAAATAAATAAAAAAATATCCTCCCTTAGTTATATTGGACGGGTGTCTTCAAAAAAAATCAGTGGTTTGTCAGAGGAAGGGTTGGCAATTATTGTTTCAGCCCACTGGTCAAAAATAAAGATTGCGTACTCTTTTTTATGTGTTTTTAATAAAAGATTTTTAAAGAAATTCTGCTAGAAAAAGAAAAGCTCCTTAAGTTTCTACAAAATAGGCTTTTAATGGAAAGAGAATGATAACTTTAACGAGACCTTATTTTAACAACACTGTGTTACAATTAAGACGAAATAATGGATTCTTTTCTCCATTTTGTTTAAATAATGTTTTTATGGAACAATTTTAAAGTTTACCAACGAATTTTGGAGTTATAACTCAAATCTAGAATTCAGTAAAGCTTTATTAAGGCAAAAGGTTGATCCTTTCGCATGCTGGAGAATCCGTCCTCCAGATAGAAATGGAGAGCATTTTATTTGCTGGCATATTCGGATAGTATTTAAACTTAGGTTTTCAATAAAATATATTCTACCAATTTATCTATTTAAAATTTAAAGTGATCATATATCAATAGAAAAATTATCATGACATTGACATTTTCCTTGTATTTACTGTTTCAAGGACAAAAATATATTCAAAAATATTAAAAAATGCATAAAATAATTGTAACACAGAATATAACGTTAGTAAATTAAGCAACGAAAAACAGTTATGGCACATCTTCCAACAAATTAGTTTTGGTTTTCAAAAACTAGACAAGACTATTTCTTTTAAAACGAACAATTTTACAAAAATTTCCTTTAGTTTTTCCAACAAAATACTACCAATGGCTTAACTAAAGTACTACTGAGTTTTTCTCAAACATTCAATAAAAAATTTTCACAAATTTTCACCCAAATTTTCCAAAAATTTTTTCACAAATTTTCCAAAAACTAAATTACCCCACACCTGACACCACTTTGTAACAGGGGCCTATGTATGACAGTGGCACTGTCACCTCAAGTGGCCAAGGCTTAAATGTTGTAAGCTACCAACTTAGGCTACAACTTATATAAATTATAAAAATATTAAATGTTACTATATGTTATTAAATTTACACGATCTCGAAAGGGAATTTAACGGTTCTTGGAGGAAAAGTATGCTATAAACGTTTTTCTCAAATGTATAATTAATGTAGGATAATCATACATACTTTTTCAATTTTCTTCTTGCAGCTTCACACTTTCACTTCTAATATTTATTATTTAAATATATAATCGAATACACGCAAGCAAGTGATACACACATTTTTGCGCTCCTGAAGTTTAACCTTTTTTGGTGGGAAAAAGTACACCGATTTTTGTAATTTTTTCGCAGTAGTGAGTTGTGAATATCTCCTGCATGGTGATGTAATTAAATTTCCAGAAAGCAGCTGCCAAAGGTAATAATTTGATTAAAATTAAGCCTTATCACTTATAACAAAAAAATGCCTACTTGCGAAGAATGCCAAGATACGATAAGCTCGAGAAATAAAAAGGTTTTTTGTAGCCAATGCAAAAAACCTTATCATTCCACCTGTGTTCATGAATCCGAGAACCTAGTTACTTTGTTGGCGGAGATCCCCGGTCTTTCCTGGCGATGTGATCGCTGTGTTGCCGATTGTATTACATTGAATCAGCAGGAAATAAAAAACCTAATAGAAAGCAAAGTTCAAGAAGCGTTACAAGCTCTCAACACTACCTTCGAAAGCCTAAAATTCGACATTATGAATATTGCCGCTGATAAACTTGCATTACTTTCAAATGAATTGCAACCACCTGCGCAATCCAAGCAAAAAAAGTACTCAGAAATTCTTAAAAATAACACTCAGCCTGCCGTCCTGATCAAGCCTAAAAATGAATCTCAAACAAACGATCAAACTAAAAAAGCGCTTCTAGAAAACATCAACCCTGTGGAAGAAAATTTTGCCTTTACGAAAATCAAGCACACAAGCAAAGGTGGAGTCCTTATTGCCTGCAAAAATTCGGAGGATAAGGACAGATTTAAAACCCTAGCAGAGGAAAATTTATCCGAAGAATATGAAGTCCGCGAAATACATGGAATTAATCCCAGAGTCAGAATCGTCGGTTTTACAGAATGCCTCTCAGATGAACAATTATCCACAATTTTAATTAAACTAAATTCTGATATTTTTCATAAAAACTCACAGCTAAAAGTAATAAGCATTAACAAGACACGTAACAAGAATAATCTCTTTCAAGCTCTCTTGCAAATCGATAGGTCCACCTACGAAAAGCTACTTAAATTCGGTAATGTCTTTGTAGGGTATGATAGCTGCACAGTCTATGACGGTCTTACTATTCCGCGTTGTTTTAACTGTAACGAATTTTACCACTCATCTAAAAACTGCGAAAAAACTGTCTCTTGTCCAAGATGTGGCAAAATTCATGACGTTAAAGACTGCAAATCTGATAACCTACAGTGCACCAACTGCATAAAACTTAAAAAGGACGATGACAGCATCAAAATTGATCATGCCGTATGGGATACTAATAAATGCACTGCATATAAAAACGCAATAACTAGACTGCAAAAAAACATCATGCAACAATAGCAAACAAATCTCCCACCTAAATCAGATTCCGTTGATTTTTCACTTTATTACCAGAACTGTCAGGGACTTAGAAGTAAAACTGGCAACCTCTTACTTTCAACGTATACATGCGACTATGATGTGATTTCATTCACTGAAACTTGGCTGGTTCCTGACATTTCTGATAGAGAGTTTATGAACACTAATTTTAACGTTTACCGCCTTGATAGAGATAGAAAGACAACAGGCCTGACAAGGGGTGGGGGTGTTCTTTTAGCGGTTAATAACATCTTGCAATCTTCTCAAGTTATTTTTCCTACATCAATAATTACACTGATTCCCAGGTTTGCGGACATTGTTGGAGTAAAAATCCATTTTCAGAAATCATTCATATATATTTTCACAATATACATACAACCTCCGGTACGCCCCACGGATATAGAGAGTATTCTCGACTTTTTTATTGCACTTGATATTATTCCTAACAACAAAGTTATAATCCTCGGTGACTTTAATGTCCCGCAATATGCGAACTTTCTAGACTTCCAAAATAAACACCAATTTACTGACACTCTGGTAATTAAATTAAATGACTTTATGAGCATATTTCAACTGACGCAGATGAACTTTCAGCGAAACTCGATAAATCGAATCCTTGACTTAGTTTTACAGAAAGATGTTAACCTAATATGCACAAGAGCAACTGACGTACTGGTTCGTGAACATGACGACCATCCGGCTCTAAATGTTCACGTTACCGGACTGGCTGAAGAAACTAATCTGTCTAATATTAATTCACAAACAGTATACAACTTTCGAAAGGCTAATTTTCCAGCTTTATATCTGCAACTCTCGAACACAGACTGGGGTTTTTTGAATGACTTTGAGGATTTAGACCAAATGAGTCAGCAACTATACATATACATTTACGGTATTTTTGAAAAACTGGTTCCAAAATATTCAAAAAATGCCAAAAAGCGGCAGTTTCCTCCTTGGTTTACGCCCGATATCATTAAAAATATATATAAAAAAGAAAGGCTGCGAAAAGTAAATAAAGAAAATCCAAATCCTGACACCTACCGAGAATTTAGTCAATTAAGAGCATATTTAAAACTAGAAATAAAAAAACTACACCTGGAATTCATACATACCGCTGAAAATAACATAAAGAGCGATCCCTCAAAATTCTGGTCTTTCATAAACAGCCAAAAAACAACGTCATCAATTCCTAGCGTAATGTACCACGATAACACTGAATATGACTCTATGCAATCCATTTCGCAGGGTTTTTCAGACTATTTTAAGAGCGTTTTTAACGACAACCCCGTACAACCTCCTCAGAATCACACGGCAAATAATAATTCCCCCTGTATTTGCATAACAGATTTCTCAAATACGGAAGTTGAAAATGCTCTTGGAAAGCTTAAACCTAAATTAACAGCGGGTCCAGACTCCATACCAAGTTTTATTATACGAGATTGCGCCTCCATTTTCGCGGTTCCCTTGTGTAAATTATATAACAAATGCCTCAGTGAGTCGAGAATACCCTCCTCGTGGAAGGTTAGCAAGGTGTGTCCCATTTTTAAATCTGACAATAAATCTTATATTAAAAATTACAGACCTATAACTATAATTAACAACTTTTTGAAAGCCTTTGAATTTCTCTTGCATAAGTCTATCTACCCCTCTGTGAATAATATTTTATCACCTAATCAACACGGCTTCATTAAAGGACGTTCTACTGTTACCAATCTTCTGTCTATAACACAAACCATTTCTCAAACAATTCACGCAGGTCAACAGCTCGACGTCATATATACAGATTTTTCTAAGGCGTTCGACAGACTTGACACCGGCGTGCTCTTAACAACCTTAAAAAATTTCGGTTTTAACATACCATTATTAAACCTAATAAAATCTTGCTTAAGCAACAGACGCCAACACGTGTATGTAAATGGTGTTAGGTCTGCCGAATACCTTGTCAGCTCCGGCGTACCACAGGGCTCTGTGCTGGGACCTCTTTTTTTCGACATCTTCATAGATGGTTTGGGAAGGGGCCTCGGTTCATCCAGCCTTTCATATGCTGACGATTTTAAAACATTCAGAGTAATAGGTGACGTCTCTGACTGTATAGCTCTTCAAAATGATCTAAATGCAATCCAGAATTGGTGCGTTCAAAACGGCCTACCTCTTAACATTGCTAAATGCAAAGTAATGACGTACACAAATAAAACTACATATCTAACGTATGACTATGCTATAAATGGCCAAGTCCTGGAGAGGCCGGAAACCATACGCGACCTAGGAGTAATTTTTGACAAGAAACTATCATTCTCTTCTCATATTGAAGATATTACATCAGCTGCATCGAGAATGTACGGTTTCATTGTTCGCATCTCAAAAGAATTAACTAACATCTCAGCGCTCAAGAGTCTTTACTTTGCTTATATTAGATCAAAGCTCGAATATGCGTCTATTGTCTGGAATCCACATCAAATTAACCAAATAGAAGACCTCGAGAGAATTCAAAGGCGTTTCTTAAAATTTTTATCCTTTAAAGTAGATGGAACCTATCCCGCTCAAGGAATCCCTCAAAACCAACTTCTCGCCAGATTCGATATTCCATCTCTAAACAGCAGAAGACAGTACGCATCTCAGGCAACCTTACATAAAATTTTAAACAATCAAATAGACTGTGCAGACTTATTAGCCCAATTAAACTTCATAATCCCGCGCCAGGGATCGAGACAACTATCCACTTTCTATCTGGCAACGCCTAGACTAAATGTTTTAAAGTATTCACCGCTTTATACAATGTGCGACATTTGTAACAATACTCCAGCTATCGATATATTTAATACCAATTTAAAACAGCTCAGAAATACGCACTTGCAAAATAATGCCTAAAAGTCCAACCTATTCTTGTACATCTAATTAATGCTTAAGACTACCTTTACTTGTATGCTACTTTTATTGTATATTTATGTAACTCTCATTTATTCCTGTCATTGTAATTGGGTTCGCCCGTAATGATATGGTAAATAAAAATAAAAAAAAAATAAAAAAAATAAAATAAAATATCAAATTTTTTTGTACTATTGAACTTTTGTATTTAAATATTTACACTTCTTAAACTTTTAGGCTTTATAAACCTTTTGTATGTTTGTTGTAAATATATATATTTATCAACATTTTAAACGTTGATTGAATGAGTGAAACTATTCAATCAACTGTTGAATTTACTTAATATTACTGTTTAGGTTTGGGATATGTTATTGATTAAAAATGCCGAATTAAGGGCAACGAATGGTTTATATTTTGTTGTTAAAATAAACCATAAAACAGATAAAAACATTATTTCAAAACACTGGAAACAGTGATAAATAAAAGCTTTAAAATAAATAAACTCTAAAAGAAAAGACTAAAATAGTTATGAATATTAAAGTTAACAGTTTTATACAATGTTAAAATAATTGATAAATTTCCCCAGTTGAAATAAAACCCCCCTTAAGAAGTCTGAATGAAAGCGTAATGTACCAAGCGAAGCGTAACTAAAGAGTGAGCTCCCTTCCGACTCGAAAGTTTCAGTACCCTGCTCTCTAGACATTCTCAGCTTGCCGCTAGCTGATTGGTCTAAATCTAAGCTTTCTTTAACGGATTTCTTCCACCACTCTGCTCTACAGACATTCTTGGTTGCCGTGGTCTGAAACTTAGGCTCTCTCGCATTGGCGAGAAAGACAAAGAGACAAAATACCACCGCAATTCAAAGATGCGTGGACTTCAGAAAATCGATAAAGTTAAACTCATACAGTGTGTTTCTTAAAAGTTGAAAATAGTTTAGCTAATTTGTTTCCAGTTACAAAATATGAATTATTTTGATGTTAGTGGCGCAAAGGACATATTAGCCGAATACAACTTTTATTAAAATACGGCGACGAACCTGAAAATATGCCTAAAAACAAGTCGCCGGAGTTGCCATAAATTTTACTTAATTTTAACCTTTATGCAAGACTTGCATATAATTAATGCTTGTTGATGTCAAAACAATATTTAACTAAAAATCTTTAAAAACTTATAAATGGCAAAAATACCATTTATATTCAAATCCCGTTTTGTTACAGGTTTAATCGTCACTAACTTGTCTAAAAAATTAAATGTAAAATATAGCGGACAGCTGACCCTAACATACACCGTTTTTATTCGACATTTCCTAGTGACGTTTGGAGGTTTACCATTTTTAAACCAAAATATTTTATTATTTTCATTTATTTATAACCTTTGTGTGGAAATAATGTCTTTTTTACAACGAAAAAAGATTACCCATATCGCAAGGTATTTATGAACAATTTACATAAATATTAAAAACTATTGCATTCACGAGAAAAATAAGTTAAAACTTCAACCAAAATGTAGATTTTTAAATCTAGGATTGTAGCACTTAGCACTGTAGACCCTTTAGTAAATACTGGTGTAAGACTTTAAACCTTTTAGTGAATACTGGTGTTACAGACTTTTTCTGAACAGTTCCGGTATAAAAATTATTAGGGTTGTCTTAAACAGTTTTCCAAAGTTATCCAAATTTTTTCCTGACTGAACATTTCCAACTTTTTTCTGAACATTTTCAAACATTTCCTGGACATTTTGACATTTTCAGATTTTGCTAGAATACTTCCAAAATTTTCCTGAACATTTCCAGAACTTTACACGAAAGAAGAAGGACAGAGTTTCTTATATTAAATAAAATAAAAACTGTTCGCGAAATGCAGCCAATACATATTTTGTTAAATGAACACATGCACAGTCGGTTCCACATAAATGTACATACATATAAAAAAAGCAAACAGTCAAACACACAATCCGACAGAATCACAGATCGGCGGAAATACTTCGTCTGCATTTTGTTTAATGGTTTAACTAATTTTTTGCCTTAAATGCAAATATTTTTTATATTAACGTATATAATAGTTCAATAAATACCTTGCAATATAGGTTTTTTTGTTGTTACGATGTCATTATCAAAAACATTCAACTAAAGGTAGACCCCGTATAGAAATCCTAAACTTCATCAGACACAAAAAGTATTATACTGGGGATTTCTTTCAAATTCGCAACAATGTTGCCAGTACTTTTATAACTTGTAATTTTGATGTAGGTACATAAGTAAAATGGTAACTAATAAAAATCAAAAGAATATTTTGTTTTTGAATTCGGCTTACGTTTTGGATTGCTATACATGTACCTGTAATAGAATATGTTTACCATCCTATGTGAGAAAAGGATTGTTTTCATTGATTTTTTTTTGAGATCTTATCATTAATAATGTTTTTCTATACAATTTAATTCTAGGTTGTAAGTATAACCTCTAGATATGTATGTATGCATGTCTGTCTGTGTGCCTATATGCACATATGTATATAAATGTTTGAAAAAAAGTTTTTTTTTAAGTTAGAATATGTTATCCAATAATCAATCGGTAAATTTTTGTTTACATGTACCTAAACTTAACAAAAATCATAAAACATTTGCTTTTAAGTCCCTGTTTTTATAGATCTATGTGGCGGTTTAAATCCTTATCTATTTTGAATTAAAAGGAAAGTAGAAATTAGAAATAATCAGCTGAAGTTAGTTTTTTTCGAAGATTGTTGATTGTCGATTTTTATAGAACGTACAACGATTAGCACAAAATTGCAATTTTTGTGCAGCCAACCAACTTGAGCTTGTTTTTTGCAGGAACACAAAATAACTAGCGGCGATATCCTGTAATGCAAACCATTTTTTTTAACTGCACATGCGCACCTCTCTCTTTCTGATCACATAAAATTATCTTCCTCTTACTAACTTCACATATGCTCGACCACAGCTGAGAGGGAGATATTTTATGTGAGAAGAAAAAGTACGGTAGCGAATGCGCAGTTTAAAATATTGATTTGGTTTTCGGTTTTCTGAAAAACACGGGACTCCATTTAAGTGTGAAAAACGTTCAACTGAAAGTAAGTTTAATTAAATTTCTTTGGTGTGAGGTTAGAGTTCATAAATAATTTATTAGTTTTGTATTCCTAGGTGGTACTTAACTTATTAAACCAGATGACCAAACTGCACTTTTAACTATTAATTATTGTTCTCACTACAAATGTTTTCGGTATAAAAATAACTCTTGCTTTTAGTCCAAATAAATTTAAGTTAAATGTTTTGATCACGCAAGTTAAAAAAACCTTTTCTTTATATAATAGATGTATATATATATATATATATATATATATATATATATATATATATATATAGCTTAAAAAAATTAGTCTACAAAACTCCCCTGGGCCACTCTGGAAAACTCAAAAAGCTTTTTGATTTGATTTTACGCGAAAATGGAACGTCGCAGAGAAAACCTTTGTTGACAAAAAAAAATTGTGTGTGCTTAAGACCACATGGCAGAATTGTAAACTTTAACAAGGCGAAATTAATAATACTGGCCTTCATCTGCATCATCATATTGCTCGCTGAATGTTCCTCTCACAGTTAGTCCACTCGAGCCGACTACACCCGAATGAGCGTTACATAGCCGAGTCTGACGGCTCAGTTCAATTCAGTACCCACAAAAACTACTAACCGCGCCTAAAGAAGTTTACACTTTACAATTTTTCTTAAAGGTTATTATAGCTCTAGACTTACATGTATAGGAGATAGAGGGCACCAAAATTGACAAAAATCAGTTTTTTGCATTTTACGCAAAAACGGTAAGTCGTAGAGAAGAATTTTATTTTAGAGAAATATTACCCATACGAGTCTTTACAATCAATCTCCATAGTCTATAGGTCTACAACAACATGTTTAGAAGGTAGATGGCAGCTAAGTTGTCAAAAATTGTGTTTTTTTAGTCGTAGAAAGAAACTTTATAAACATAAAATGTTAAAGGACACAATTTTCAACATTCTTTCCTTTTGGGCCACAGGTTTACAACTACGTGTAGAACATATAGGGCGCCAAATTTGCAAAAATTATTATTTTATTTTATGCAAAAACGGTAGGTCCCAGAAAAACACACTATAGACAAGAAATCTCCAGGACGCCATTATCTACAATTCACCTATGTGAGTCACAGCTCTATGACTTATGATTTTTGCGTAAAACGCAAAAAAGTATATAATGGGCATTTTCGGCACCCTCTGTCTTCAACACATGTGGTTGTAGAGCTGTAAATTGTCATTGTCGCATTGTAGAGAATTGTGTCTTGATCATTTTATGTCAATAAAGTTTTTTTTATGACTTACCGTTTTTGCATAAATTGCAAAAAACATAATTTTTTGAAATTTTCTTCTAAACGTGTGGTTGTAGACCTATAGACTATGAAGACCGATTGTAGGGAATCCTATGGGTAATATTTCTCATACATTAAATTTTGCTCTACGACTTATCGTTCTCGCGTAAAATGCAAAAAACTGATTTTTGTTCGCTATTTTTCAGAAAAAAAATTAATAGCGGCAACCATATAGACCAAACGTCACCCTTGCATCATTTATCGTTGCCTTTGAGAGGTTATCCGAATAAACGTGCGTTTCCGTTGTTTTTTTGCAATATTTATCACAAAATAAAGATTTTTTTTATTAAATAACTTTAAAAATGCCTAAGAAGTGCATTCTGTGTGACAAAAGTGACGAGAAGTGGCTGGATTTATCATTTCACCGGTAAGTTTGATTCTCTTCCAGAAACCGTCATATTGTTTACGATTTGGTAAGACAGTGGTGTGGCTTATAACTTTTTTTACAAAATATTAGTGATATATTTTACAAAGAAGTTTTAAGAAACATTATTTATTGTTGCAAATTCCCTTATTTTCCCACCTCTAGTGTTTGGGTTTTTTTGGAAAAGTTTCTTAATTTATTTTGGCAATAATATATAACTCTAAAAAATATATTTCTTATGTAAACAACCATTTTCACTCTGTGATGTTATGTTATGTCATGCTACTGTACAGTTATTAAACATTTTAAAAATATTCATATTTATGAGTTTACTAGGTTCCCCACTGATCCAAACAAGAGAGAGCTTTGGAGGGAGAGTATTGGCCTTAATAAGGAAAAAATTTTGATCCTCAGTATGTTCGTTTAGCACCTAGTAGGCACTATCTTGTACCAAATACCTTGCCCAAGGTCAGGTGTTAAAGACTAGTTCAAATTAAGAAAACTACTTACTACTAGTGGTTAGTAGTTAAATATTCAACTATCTCTTTTTATTATAAAGTATACATAATATATTATCACTGGTTGTTTTTGATGTTCGATCATCATGTAATGATGTAAAAAAGTAGTTAGAATTTACAAATATAACTATAAGAAGAAAAAAGGTTGTACCTACTATTACACAGAAAAAAAAAAGAGTTTTAACTTCCTTTTCACTTACTGCATAGTCCCTGGTGATTAATTAAAAGAGAGCCTTGAGTCAAATGTATTAAAATATTGTTCTTAATTCTTATATTTGCCAAATTTAATAATGTTTGTTTATACAGGGTGTCCCATAACTTAGGGGCCATAGGCCAACAAGTGATAGAGGAGGTCATGTCTGATCAAAAACTTGTTGTTTTTTTAACTTTTGTGATAATAACTTTTTAAAAAAACGCAGTAAAAATATGAAATTGCGTAGTCTTGTATTAGAACAAAAGCAGTAAATTGAAATTAATTTAAAAAAATTAATTTGAAAAAAGTTAAATTTTTTTAGAAAATACTATTTTTTTGGTATGAACTTTTATGAATGCCATATTAAATGCAATGTTTTTTAAAAAATTTTTGTTAATAAAAACAAGTCTCTAGCGAGATATAATAATGAAATATTATTGATATTTTTTAAAAGAGAAAGCAAACATTAATTTTAAAAAAAATTATTATTTTTCATACATTTTCGAGGTTATTTTGACAGCCCGTACCTCCTCCACTTGTAATATTATCAAAAAAGGAGTACCACATTTTTTAATCACAATTAGCTTTAAATCCTGATGCAAAAATTTTGATAAATATCTCAAGGTCTGAGTATATAATTCGGAGATTTTGACTTTTTTTAACAGAACAAATCTACTTACTGTAAAAAATTTACTAAGAGCAATGTATTACCAAGGTGAAAGAGTAAAAAGCTAAAAAAACACCTTTGACAATTTGAAATAAAAAGAAACACTTTTACCTGTGTTTTAAATTTTAGGGATTAAAGTAACACTTTTCTATATCCAGAAAAAATAATATAAAGTAGATTTCTTATCTTTAGGGAAAAATAATAAAAATCAAAACTACGGATATTACCAGCTGTAAATAAGTTATTGATTTCTAATATTATAAATCGATAAAAAAATTAATTCTGTAAAAAGAGTCATTTAAATAGAATGGCTGTCAAAGCTGTACCGGTAATATTTTACACTTATTTAAATTTTATAATTTTGGGTGCAAAAATTTTATAGGAAAATTTATTTTATTTTCAACAAAATCTGCACGCCCATGGTTTTTCATCGATTTCTCTTTTATACCTCTTACAGTGTTGCCTGCGAGGATTCGGCGAAATTTTCTAAGATTTCATGCATGATGAATGAATTTGCGTATTAAATAATGGGGATGCGTCTTCTAGGGTTCCTTGAATTTCTTTGGTCATTATAGTTTAGGCTCTAAGGGGTCCGATACAGCGTATAATGATAGAAGGCGGCTATTTAACTTGGTATGGATAGACATAAGACTCGTCCGAACATTTTACGAAAGGAAACCACCCCCGAACCCTGGCAGGGGGTTGTCCCCCCATTAAACCTGCTTTTTGACGGTTTTTTCCTAATAACTCGACAACGGTCAGCTTTTCTAAAAATATTCCAAAAATTATTTTGCAAGCGGATAAAATTTCCTTTTTAACCATGTGCCTAGGTACCCTTATAAGCAGCAGTGGTGCACGTTCCATAGGCCTACAAAAAAGGGGAAAATGTTTAAAATATGTTTTTTTTCTTTTGGCATTTTGTATCCTTAACAATTTTTTTTTCAAAAAAGTATTTTTGTTCAAAAATCCATTAAATACAGTTAAATAATTAATAAGTTAGACATAACTTTTTAAAGAAGCCGCCTTGAAATAAAAATAAATGAATGTAAATTAAAAAAAATTTAAATAAAATAAAAATTTTGAATATTTATTTTTGTAACTCAACAAATGATACCCAACTTAATTTTTTGAGTTGAATATATTTAAATCGCCCCCTTTAAAAGTGATCTTTTACAGTATTTTTCTAATTATTTGCAAACTTTTAACTGGGCTAAAAACAACTAAGTAATGATTATTGAGGCTGACCAAAAGTCCTCTCTAACGATGTATAATACGCTCCACTTAAATCAGTGGCGCTCTTTTTATCGGCATTTAAATAAATGAGAGGTGTGGCAAAAACAATATTTTTTTAATTTACTTGAGATTTATTGCCCTACATGTATAGTTTTAAAACTTATTTTTAAAGCTAACAAAATTCCATTTACAACGACTCCTCCTTCAATGCAGCGGTGGATCTAGCATAGACGCATCAAAAATGGTAAAATTTGGTATACACTTTAATCTTCATTTAAGACAACCATGTTGGAACAGTACTAATACACACACTGCGTTCAATGAAAGAAGCAATACAATTGGTATGAATACACTATATACTCCCTCTTGGTGGGAGGGGTGGTTTTCCCCCCAAATGTTTTTTTTGAAATTTTTTACTACTACTATATCAAATTTGACCATTTTTGGGGCATCTATGCCAGATATACTGCTGCGTTGAGGGGGGAGTGATGTGTATCATTGGAAAGGAAATTTCTTCGGCTTTAAAAATAAGTATTTAAAATCAGATATGTGGGACAGTAAAATTTAAAAAAATTAAAAAAAAATAGTTTTTTCCACACCTCTGATTTATTTAAATGTATAATATAATAACACATTTAGTTTTATTTCACGGCGGCTATTTAAAAAATATATGTCTAGCTTAATAAGTATTTAACTGTATACAATGGGCTTTTAACCAAAAATACTTTTTTGACAAAAAAATAGTGTTAAGGATAAAAAATACCCCACAAAATTATAAAAAAAACATTTAAAAAATGTTCCCCTTTTTTTATTGTTTTATGTTTTCCTGACGCTTGTAGGAAAGCAATTGTTCCTAACCCTTGCAGAAACCTATTTTTACGCACTAAAATGCTTGACAGAACCCGCTACGCATTGTTCTGTCAACGGCATTTGTGTGCGAAAAAAATGATTTTCTGCACTTTTTAGTAAAATAGCTATTGTAGGAGAATGTTTGGAAGAAAATATATTTTTTTGAACATTTGACTGAAATATATTTGAAACAGGAGAACTTTAATTTCAAGTTAACTAAATAAGCCATTAATCCGGCAGTAAAATCCTCGACACGCAGCAGATTTTATACTAGGTTAGGTCAGTTTAGGTGACGTTAGATATTTTAATATTTGCTTCTTTGTTGTTTTGTGTAAAACGTATTTTGTTACGTGCTCTCTTAGTTCCGCGATTTATTTGTTTTATTTTGTTCCATTAATTGTTTTTGAAATCGATTTCCTGCCAAATGTTTTTATATATATATATATATATATATATATATATATATATATATATATAATTTCTACAAATCTGTTCTATCCAATATTCTGTCATGGTTATATAAAAATATTAAATTAAATTGAGCCAATTAAATTGATCCACATCAATTAATTTTTAACTTCGCTATATTCCTTACCGGGCCGCGGCAAGATGATATCGGAACAAACGTAACACTGTTGACTACGCCGCTGTTTAATATAAATTACGTTTAAATTTTGAACGGTTACTATTTTACTCTAAATGTCAAACTTTGAGATTTGATATTAATAGGGACTTATTGCAATGAGGTCAGGCACTAATAGTGCCGGGCGCTATTCTGACACTTTTCTATTGAAACCTGACAGTTAATCTTTTAAAATTGACATGCCAAAATCGAATTTATAAATCCAGTCGTTTATTTTCTAATAATAAAGGCGGCACTATTAATTCCGGTTCTTATAATACACAAAGGCCCAATTTTAAAAGAAGACAGCTGTTCTTAGAATGCAGAACTGTCAGACTAGTGTCCGGCACTATTAGTGCCTGGCTTTATTGCAATAAGTCCCTAGTGTATTGTTTTTATACGTAATTAAAATTCTAAAGTGACGTAAAAATCACGATATCTACTAAGAAAAATATTCTTTTAAAATTAGCAAGCTATATTACATGGAAAACAAAAATAAGCGACCGATTTATCATATATTAGAGAGTTTTTACCTTTCAAATGCCATAGCTAAAAAAACAGTGTTTCTGACAAAAAACTAGATTCAAAAATGCGATATTTGACTGTATATTGAACAAAAAAAGCGATAGCTATTAAATAGCAAGCAAAATTTTTAGGAAGTATATCTTTTTTTTTTCTAATTAATGAATTAATAATTTGAAAATTCACCTCTTCTAACGTTACTCGTTTGTAAGCTTGAAAAATTGATAAAAAAATACGGATTTTCGCGTTTTGTTAATTTTTGAATTTTTGTTAATGATTTCTTCCTAATAATTTGTGTTTTACCCAAAAAACAATTAGAGCCTTAGGTTTCGAGATATTTAAAATATATTGATTTAAGGGATTATATGATCATCACTTACTGTATGAGGTCAACACGTCTTAAGTGATGATTTACACTTAAAAGCGTTACTTAACATATTTACCCCTAGGGCAGACACCAGTGTCCGCTGCATGTTCGGTTTATCGCACCAAGGCGGACACCGGTGTCCGCCATATTTGGGGGTAGATATTTTCCTGTAAATGGTTAATTTTTCAAATATTTTATTAACAAGTATTTTTTTCGAGCGCTAGAATGGCCTACTGACTGTGGTTTTTTGAAACAAAGTTTTGTTTGAATTTTATAGACTGTGTCCGCTGTTGTATCCGTTGTGGCGTGTAAAAAAGTTTTTAAAGCGAATACATTTGTGTTTTTTGAAAAAAAAACTACTTTCGACTATGAAACACTCACAAGTGTCCAGCACCCTAATGTATGCAATAATGAGCATAGGAAGACTGTCCGCTGAGATATTAGTGTCCGCTATTGTGACCCCAATGGCGTAATATAATGAAGAAAAAGTGAAGAAGTACTACATACCTAAAATAATTTTAACAACTTTAAAAGAATTTTTCCGAGAATTTTCCTTTTTCTAAATAATGTGATAAGTAATTTTAAATTGTCTGTCAATTTTTTGTTCGTCTTATGTGTTTTATTTTCTTTCCTTGTGAGAGCACATACTGTTTGTCTTGGGAAGTTTTACCTGTTTTTTTTTTATTATTTAGTAGTTCTTGATGATGGCACAATAAACCAAAACTAGTCGACGAAAATAAAATAGATAGTAGAGGAAGACAGAAAGTTTTCTTTTTTCAATGAAAAAAAAGTGTCCACCCTGACGTTTTCCGACAGAAAATTGTCTTTTTTACTGATTGCGCCAAAGCGGAGACCAGAGTCCGCTGAGCCGCTCTTATGGGTGGCGTGGTGGGAAGTTATCTAAAAATTGGTTTGGCGGTAAATGTGTTAAACGTTGCAGGAAGCGACCCTAAAATGAATTTGGGTCAATTTTTTTTTGCTTTTAGGAAAAGTTCTTAAACTACGTAACACAAAAATTCAGGATTTTTGAACTCTCCCTCCCCCCTTTGTAACGTATTTTCAAGGCAAAACAAATTAATTAAAACATTTCGTATAACGCAGGGTTTACCCCTCCCCCCCTTACCCTTCTGGTGCGTTACGTAATTTAAGAGCAGTTCGTTATCTGATTAAAATTTACTATATTTTTGCCACAACTATTACTATTTTCTTACTCTAAATAATCAACAAAAAGTATTAGCTAAGTTAATGGTTTTTCCTCAAAGAAAAAAAGAACATGGATAAACGAATAAAAAAATAACTGAGGCTGCTTGACTTCAAGGCAAAAATATTTGTTAGCAGAATTTTTCTAGTCAAAGCATCATAAAGAAAATAAGGATGAACAGCAGAAGGGAGAGTAATTGTAAAAAATGATCTCATTTCTTGCTCATAAAGGGCTTTTCAAAATTCATGAATGCCTGTTATAAGAAAAACATAGCCTTTCCTTTATAATGTTGTGTTTGGGTGGTGAGACTGCTTTTTAAGAAGGCGCTCGACATAAGCTACTTCACTCTTGGGACAAAGCCCTCTTCGTTTATCATAAATACATCAGCCGTGATATAGGCTACCCAATCTATTTTATTTTAATTTGTAAAATTAAACAAAAGCTGTTTACAGTGCTTTTAAAACGGTTAAATTTAGGAAAAAGTTAATATTTAGAGTATTTATCACATAAACCTGAAGCTATTTCCCCCTCCTCCTCTCCTTTGCAGGATTTAGGGTAATTGTGTTATATAAAATAGATTAGATTAGATAATTCTTTATTTTAGATACAGTAGAGCACATACAATACAAAATAAAGTATATACAAAACAAAAAATGAAATGACGTAAAAAAACTTTGTCTTTTGTTAACTTAATTCTATTTCAGAAAATTCTTGTAGATTGTATGGTTTTAATTCCAATAGTAGCACTTTTATTTCTTTTTTACACTTTTTTAGGTTTTCAATTATTTCCAGTCTATCTGGTAACTTATTAAATATTTTATGCACATGTATGATGGATGCTTTTCCGTAGAACTTAACCTATGGATTGAATAGTTTAAATTTAAGTTCCTGGATGAGTACGTTTCAATTTTATTAAATTCGTTCTTATTTTTAAACAGAAAAATTAAGCAATCATTTAAGTATAATGCAAATGTTGTAAGTAATCCTTTTTCCCTAAACACCCCTCTACAGCTTTGTCTATAATTCATTTTATACATTATTCTAATAATTTTTTTCTGTATTAGAAACACTGCTTCCAAATTTTCTTTCAGTGCCCAAAATATTATGCCATATCTTAATATAGATTCAAAGTTAGCATGGTATAAAATTCTTACTGTATCTATATCTAAATATGTTGTTACTACTCTAATCGCATAGCAAACTTTTGCTGAGTTTTTTTGATAGATTTTCTGTATGTTGATTCCATTTTAAATATTGGTCTATGTGCAAACCTAAGAATTTAGTTTGTTCTTCTACTTGATGTTCAACATCATTTATTCTAATTATTTTTGGTTTTTCCACCCTACTTCGGTTCGTGCTAAACATTACAATATGTGTTTTATTTTCATTTAAAATTAATTTGTTTTGTTTAAACCAATTCTTCATTTCTAGAAAGACTGATTGACTTTTTCAGTTAATTCATTTATTGATTTGGCCCCAACTACCCCATTTGTGTCATCACAAAAATTTGCTGTCTATATCAGGATCTGCTAAATTGACTAATATATTGCACAAGTCATTTATAAAGATTATAAATAAAATTGACCCCAGAATGCTGCTCTGAGGTATTCCTATTGTATTTTCTATACTATCTGATATGTTTTTCTGACCATTTTTGCACATCACCACCATTTGATTCCAGTCTGAAAGGTTATAAATAAATAAAAAGTTAAAGAATTACTCAATATTACTAGCATTGGTTACTAACTTAGTAACCATTTTTACAAAAAAACTACTTCCGCCCTCCTTTGACTCATGATATAGGCGTACTAAGGGGATAGGGCTGGATGCTCCTCTGTCCTAGAGACCCTGTATGTATAACATATTGTTACAAATTTAAGTTATTTAAATTTTATAGTTAGAATTTATCTAGGTTTTAGTTGCGTTATCTGTGACAAACTGGTATGAGAACGGTCCGTGTTCTAGAAAAGGGAGGAATAATCCTGAATCGAACAAGGATGGAAAATTCTCGAATAGTAGGCAGACTATATATAGGGCCGGACGTCGTGCATGAGTCAGTCAGAGATAACCAATGGTAGTGATCGCTAGATGTTAACGCGAAGTTAATAGGCGTATTAAAGTGAATTATTAGCAAGTTATTAGTAAGATTAAGTGCGCGTTTTTGTACATAATTTGTCGAAATAAATTGACGTATCGTTTTCAACAATTGCGAGTTTTAATTGATGTGGAGAACCCGTAACAATTGGTGTCAGAAGTGGGATTAAAAGAGATAAATAGTGCAAAGACTATCCTTACACAGTACCACCGGCTAGGACAATTAAAAAGAAGAACAGTAAGTGATTTTTCCAAAATATTCAGATCTGAATAGTGCAAAAACTACCCTTACATAGTACCACCGGCTAGGACAATTGGACAGAAGAAGTAAGTTACTTTTCCAGAATATTCGAAGAAGTTTGATATTGTTTTATTCAAAAAACCAGAAGAGATATTTAAGAACCGACTTCGACATTAACTTTACAGTCCAAAAATTGATAATTAGAAAGATTTTCTAGAATATTCTATCACTTTCTACGACGCTCTTTTCGAAAACTAGAAGAAATATCCAAAAAGCGACTTCGACATTAGCTTAGTAATTTCAAAAGTAAGAACTAAAAAGAATTTCTAGAAGATTCCATAACATTCTACGACGTTCTATTCAAAAACTAGAAGAGATATACAAATACCGACTTTGACATTAGTTTAGTTATTTCAAAAGATGGAATTAGAAAGAATTTCTAGAATATTCCATAACATTCTACAACGTTCTATTCGAGAACCATAAGAGATATATAAAAACCGACTTCGTCGTTAGCTTAGCTATTTAAAAAGTAAGAATTGGAAATAATTTCTAGAATATTCCATAACATTCTACGACGATCTATTCGAGAACCAAAAGAGATAATCAAAAAGTGACTTCTACATTTGCCTAGTAGCAGAAAGAGTGACATTTACTAGTATATTACAGAACATTCCATTAGGTCTTATTTAAGAATCAGAGGAGATATTGGAAGAAAAAAAACCAACTACGACATTAACTGTATAGACCAAAAAAAAAAATAATAAAAAAACATTTTAAGTGATTTATCAGGAAGTTGATGCTTACTAGACAAGGATCAGCAAAGATGGAAGATCTAACTAAAATGATGCAGGCTCTCGCAGCTCAAATGGCTCAAAACCAGAACGATATAAAACAGACCATTGAGCAAAACCAGAACGACATGAAACAGACCATTGAACAAAACCAGGGCGATATGAAACACACCATGGACGACATGAAACACACCATTGAACAAAGTCAGAATGATATGAGACAGACCATCGAACAAAACCAGAACGATATGAGACAGAAATTAGATGGCATGCAAGAAAACTTTGATCAGATAGAGAGCAACTCCGAACAGCTGAGAGAAGAGTTCAAGGCAGCAACTGAAGATCTTAAGGAAGAAATAACTCAAAGAATGCAGAATGTAGAAGAAACCGTACAAGACAAATTGCATAATGTTGAAGAAAAAGTGGAGATCAAGCTACAGAATGTGAAAGAACAAGTTTTTCAAACAGTGGAAGAAAAATTCCAGGACGTATTAAAACAGCTTATACAGCTTCAGAAAGAAGCCAACAAAATAAAAGCTCAGGGCTATGTTGTGAATTCCAACCAAAACATTAAGCCTCCAAATTACCATGGTACGTCTTCCTGGTCCACCTAGAAACAACAGTTTGAAGCTGCCGCTGCTGCAAATTGCTGGGACGATGATGAGAAAGCTAGAGCTTTGTTAGTAGCTCTACGACAACCTGCTCTGGGACTTTTACGGTCTATTCCAGCCGAACAAAAACAAAATTACAATGCTTTAGTGGCAGCCTTAGAAAGAAGGTATGGAGACGAACACTTGCGAAATTTACATTGGTCAGAATTAAATGTTCGTCAACAAAGAGCAGGGGAGTCATTACAAGAGTATGAAGCGGATATCAGGAGGCTGATGTACTTGGCTTACCCAGAAATGCCAGAAAATTACAGAGATCCCTTCACGGTAGATCGCTTTATTAACGGCTTGCGAGACACGGACTTAGCAAAACTACTTCGTCGAGAACGCTTCCATAACAGCAGCGAAGTGTTGATTCGAGCCCTTGAAATTGAGTCATCAAATAATATGTCCAGGCCAAAAGTAAGGGCTGTTTCAATTCACGAGGGTGAAGAAATGAGCAATGAACAAGAGGTTCCCTCAAAGACGACAAGCCAAATTCTTGAATCACTGAAAGAGAAGATTGACTCTTTAAAAGAAAGTAGACGATCCCCTCCAAATGTAAAGTGTTTTAGATGCGGACTTACAGGGCACATTCAACGCAATTGTCGTGTCCAAATGAGGTCTCGCCTACCATCTAGCGGGACAAAGTACAGCAGAGGAGATCAGGAAAAACTAAAACTTTTCAACACGGAAAGGCGGGTGTTAACTAATGGAAGGGAAGCCCCCAAAATTTACTCTATTAAGAGTTTAAAACATACTGCTGACAGCCTCAACATTGACGGACTTATAAATGGAAGACAAGTTAACATCACAGTAGACACCGGTGCAGCCATATCATTGCTTAAGTCCAAAATTGCAACGAGATATAAAATTCGACCAACAGAAAAGAAAATAACACTTAAGACTGTGACTGGAGAATCCGCCGACGTGTTGGGGCAGACAGACATAGACCTACAGCTGGGAAGATTCGCCATACTGTATTGATTGCCGAAATAGAAGACGAATTTATTTTGGGAATGGACTTGATAAGTAAACATGGATTTGCGTTTGATAATAAACTTAATACCCTAAGATTTGGGAATGAAGAGTTCATTTTGTCAAATAGCCACATCAATAAAGAACCAATAAAGGTTGTGGCAGTATGCACAACAAGATTGGTCGGTAACAGTGAGACCATAATTTTGGGGAGCCATAAGCCAACAGAATACACCCAACACCTACCTCGTTGCAAAGTCACTAGTTAAAACCGATAAAGACATCCCGATTAGAGTCGCCAATATTTTCCCAAATAGTGTCAAAATTAATAAGGGGGAGGTGCTAGCATTATTTGAGCCAGTCCAGAAAGTAACAAGATGTGGAGAGCCAACTTCGGAGGATAAAAGTAAGTTACCAACGGAGGTACTTCAGCAATTTCAGTCAACTTGGCAACATCTCACTCCAGAAGGATTTCGTAAAGCGAGAGAGTTTATAGAAGAACAAAGTAATATCTTTGAAACTAAGAGTAGTTCGGGACGCACAAACCTTATTCAACATTCCATCAACACTGGCGATGCCCAACCGATAAGACAGCCCCCAAGAAGACTACCATTGGCCAAACAAGAAGAATTTCACAATCAATAAAATGCTCAGCGACGGTGTTATTGAAGAGTCATCAAGTCCTTGGTCATCTCCTGTGGTGTTGGTTACTAAAAAGGGATGGAAGTACCAACCAAGAAAGATAGTTACCCACTGCCAAGAATAGACGACACATTAACAACATTGGCAGGATCATGTTGGTTTTCTACTCTTGACCTAAAGAGTGGGTATTGGCAAGTAGGAATCTTTGAAAAGGATAAAGAGAAGACTGCATTCTCTGCTGGAAGTGGACTTTATCAGTTTATTGTGATGCCATTTGGCCTATGCAATGCTCCAGCTACATTTGAAAGACTAATGGAAGTCATTCTACGAGGCCTTACTTGGAAAACCTGTCTAGTATATTTGGATGATGTCATAGTAATGGGGAAATCATTTCAAGATCATCTAGACAATTTACGAGAAGTATTTTCAAGATTCAGAAATGCCAATCTCAAATTAAACTCAAAGAAATGTTTTCTATTCCATGAAAAAGTTGAATTCCCGGCTCACATCGTTTCCCGAGAAGGCATCCATACTGACGAAAAGAAGTTACAAGCAATAAAAGGATGGCCTCAACCTCGTAACAAACATGAATTGAGAAGCTTTTTGGGTCTGTGTACATACTACAGACGATTTGTAGAAGGATTCGCCAAAATGGCGTCTCCATTACATAGACTTACAGAAGATAAAACTTCTTACAGATGGAATACTGATTGTGATCAAGCATTTAGAAGACTGAAGGCAGCATTATGTTCTAGTCCGATTCTCGCATATCCTATTCCAAAAGGTAAATTCATATTAGATACTGATGCGAGCAATGATGGCATAGGAGCAGTACTCTCCCAAGTACAAGATGGAGAAGAACGGGTCATCGAATTTTTCAGCAAAAAGCTCTCCAAACCGGGAGAAATTATTGTGTTACCAGAAAGGAGCTCCTAGCCATCATTCAATCCGTGGATCACTTTCACAAATATCTCTATGGACAAGAGTTTCTGATTAGAACGGATCATGCTGCGTTACAGTGGCTCATGAAAATGAAACAACCTGAGGGACAGGTCGCGAGATGGATGGAAAAGCTATAACAATACCATTATCAAATTAAGCACCGAGCGGGAAGGGTGCATAATAATGCAGATGCATTGTCCAGAAGACCTTGCCCTGAGGATTGTAAACAATGCGGGAAAATTGACCGGAAAAAAGGAATTACATACGTGCTCCAGATAAAGTTAGAACCAGATGAAGAATGGATGTCGGCTTCGATTAGAACCACACAACTTAACGACAAAGATGTAGGACCTATCTTACGATTGAAAGAAGAGAACAAGCCACGACCATCATGGCAAGATATCGCAAACTAAGGGGTGATATTCAAATTACTGTGGGCACAATGGGATTCACTGATAGTAGAAGAAAACATCCTTAAACGTACCTGGGAAAGTGCCGATGGCCTTACTGTGATTAATCAAGTAGTGGTTCCTAGGAGCATGGTAGACCATATAATGGCCGAATGCCATGGTGGAAAATCAGGCGCGCACCTAGGCATAAATAAAACCATGGACAAAATTCGAAACAGATTTTATTGGGTCAATTACTTTCAAGATGTGAAAAACTGGTGCCGCCGATGTTCGACTTGTGCAGCCAGCCAAGGTCCCAAAACATTTCCAGAAACTAAAAAGGCCAACAAATACATCCTTGTTGTCATGGATTACTTTAGTTTTTGCTTTGCCTAACCAAGAGGCCGCTACAGTTGCAGAAGTTCTGGTAAATGATGTTTTCAGCCGATTTGGCATTCCTTTGGAACTACATTCAGATCAAGGAAGAAACTTTGAATCAAAGCTCTTCCAGAATCTCTGTGACCTTTTAGGATTTAGGAATACATAAAACACGGACTACTGCTTTACATCCGCAGTCAGATGGCATGGTTGAAAGATTTAATAAAACAATAGAAGAACATCTTTGCAAAGTTGTTAATGAGCACGAAACAGATTGGGACCAATATATTCCATTCTTTTTGATGGCCTATAGAACCGACATTCACAATACGACAGGAGCTACTCCATCTAGTATCCTGTTTGGTAGAGAACTGCGTTTACCATGTGATATCATGTATGGTTCACCTGAAGAAGAACACTTAGAGGTTAATCACTATGTCGAAAGTTTAAGGCAAAAGCTGCACGATATCCATGAAGTGGTTAGAGAGCGAATAGAAATAGCCAGTGACCGCATGAAAGCGAGATATGACCTGAAAGCAAACTCTTCAGGGTTCAAAGAGAATGATCAAGTTTGGCTATACAATCCTCAACGCAAGAAAGCAACATCACCTAAGTTGACACCACCATGGGAAGGGCCTTATAAAGTTGTTAAGAGAATTAATGATGTAGTCTACCGAATCCAGAAAAGCCCGAAGTCCAAGATGAAAGTTGTTCATCTAGACAGACTAAAACCTTACCTGGGAAATGTTGATCGAGACGATAAAAACCTGAAGAGGAGGATAGTGTTACAAATTTAAGTTATTTAAATTTTATAGTTAGAATTTATCTAGGTTTTAGTTGCGTTATCTGTGACAAACTGGTATGCGAACGGTCCGTGTTCTAGAAAAGGGCGGAATAATCCTGAATCGAACAAGGATGGAAAATTCTCGAATAGTAGGCAGACCCTTATATATAGGGCCGGACGTCGTGCATGAGTCAGTCAGAGATAACCAATGGTAGTGATCGCTAGATGTTAACGCAAAGTTAATAGGCGTATTAAAGTAGTGAATTATTAGCAAGTTATTAGTAAGTTTAAGTGCGTGTTTTTGTACATAATTTGTCGAAATAAATTGACGTATCGTTTTCAACAATTGCGAGTTTTAATTGTTGTGGAGAACCCGTAACAATATTTTAAAATAATTTTTCTTAAATTATTATTTAGAAACCCCCCCCCACCCCTTTAAAGGCCAGACTTTTCTTGTCGCCTACTGATTTCTATATATTTAATAAATTTATTTAGTGTGGTGAAAAATAAACAAATCAATTTATTTTCTACAATAGGAAGTAATCCACAAAAATATATCTCTTTATTTTAAAAATATCCTACCAATGCACAGAGTCACCGTTTATTAAGTTCCACATTAAAAAACTTTTATATTACTTGTCCCATAAAGATAATTCAAAAATTAAATTACTCATGAAACTACATATCTGTACCCTAGAGCCAGACTATGTTAAGTCCATTTTTGACTTTTTTTGTTGGATTATATGATGGATATTTTTTATTTTTAAAGATAGAGTTCAGACAACATTAGCAAATAAAAATGTATGAAAAAATAAGTATTAAGGTTGTTTAAACAAAAAAAATTCAAAAATTGACTTTTCATAGTTTGGCTCTGGGGTACAGATATATTTTTGTCATATTTTTAGTATTTTCCTTAATCACACTCCACAGGCTAGGAGATCCTTTTTTTAGCAGAACATCCTGTACGTTTTTTTAAAATTTCGAAATAGATCATACCTGGATTATTAAGCGGTTCTTGATTAAAATAAAAAATAACTAGCCTTAAAGGCAATGTGTTAAACAAGGAAAAAAAACCTATTGCTCTTTTAAGACAAAGACAAAATATATTTTTGGAATAAGAAAGAAAAGATCTATCAAAAAATATTAATTAAATAATAATTATTGAAATATAGACCCAATGGCCATCTTGCGTGTAAGGTGTCATTTTTAACTGTTAAAAAAGTATTCATAATTTCATGAGAAATTTACTTTTTGATTAATCTTTTTCTGCCAAATAACAAAAAGTTTTCCAAGTGGAACTTTATAGGCAGATATGGGCCTCTATAACCTATGCAGTGATAAAAGTAAGATATTGTAGAATATAACCATAAAAAAATCTCATTGCGGGAGGCTGCGGAAAGACAACTTTTAGTCAGCAGAACTTTGCATACATCAAAATAACATAGTTTTTTCTGTTATTATTTTTTTTTTTTGAGATTATCGATGATTTTTTTTCCTTTGTAGGCTTAAACAATACTACCAAATATACGCACTAAACATAAAGAAGAATATGGAAAATTACCAAAGCGGTTTTTGTTTGAGAGATAAATAAAAGACGGGTTGCAGATTGAGAAAAAAATTAAAACATCCAATTTTTCAAAATCCAAAATAAATCTAAAAAAACAATTATAAGTTTAAACTAAGGGAACATTTTTTTAAAAATCATGATATGTGCATAGTTTTTTCCCAGCACCATTGTGCGTCACACTGTTGAATGAGCCATTGTTAAATGTTGGACATTGTCGGATAAATAAAATTGTGAACTAAAATAATTTGTTGGTGGGGTGTAATTACTTAATGTCCAGACCGTCTTATTTCATAAGATACAAAAAAATATTTTTAGTTCTGTATGAGTTGGAAAGGGTTGAAGTTAAGATATTACATTGCCTAAATATTTAACGTATTTTTCCTGAAAAAACCCACTTTAATAAAAAATGCAAAAAGTCATTACAGAACAAGTCTCTTGCAATATATATTTAGTGTAAAGGTTTGTTTTTACTTCCAATTTGTTTTTTGTATTATACCAGATTAATTAAGTTGCAGTCTCTTAAAAATGAAAGCAAGTGATTCATTCTGGTAGCATTGTTATCTAAAACCTTTTCTATGCTTCTAGCTAGTTGATATTGCTCTCTAACATTTGCAACAGTTTCACACTTAATCAAAATATGCTTCACTGTGGGGAATTCGTTACATTGAGCAGGAAGGTAGGTCTAAAATCTTGAAAATATGTTCATGTGTTTTGTATAATCAATTCTAAGCCTTGTTAAGTTTACCTGGATTGTTAGAGATTAAGGCAGTTAGGGCCACTATTTATTTGTGCTTTTAAGAGATCGCAATTTATCACTAGACTGATTCCACTCTTCTTACCAAAGATTTTAAATTTTTCCTATAATAAAAGATTTAAAATCACTACACACTATTTTATTTACCCCTATAGAGTTTATTTCACTAATTGATTTTTTTGCATAATAATCTGAAGTTTTGTTCCCTGTTATCCCTTTATTTGATGGGGCCCAACTTAGAACGACACCTTGTGCTAATTGCTAAATTTTATACAGAATGTTTTACTACGTAAAACGATTGGATCTTTTTCATCAAAACCAATTTTTAAGTCAAATAATACAAAAAAACGTGAAATTTAGTACATAGGATTACAGACAAAACCGTCTAATTAACTTCGCAAGAGTGTCACATTGACCAAGCAGTGTTCTGAGGAGTCACACAAGGACGAAACAGTTAACTGTCAACATTAGATCTTGGACCCCCGTGAGGGTAATCTTTCAAGCTACCCACGGAAAAATATGAGAGAAACAAAAACTCCTTTTTACCCGATTAGCTACGAAACTTGTTTGATTTTTTAATTCACGGGTACTAAATTTCACGTTTTTTAGTATTATTTGGCTTAAAAATTCCGCTGATTGACGCTAACGTGTCATGATGGCGGGC
The DNA here is from genome assembly GCA_963576565.1 of Aspidapion aeneum. Classification (NCBI taxonomy): domain Eukaryota; kingdom Metazoa; phylum Arthropoda; class Insecta; order Coleoptera; family Brentidae; genus Aspidapion; species Aspidapion aeneum. Next base: position 173,842,488 of record OY755038.1, on the reverse strand, counting down.
AAAAACGCAATAAGGGTTGATCTGGCCTGAAAGGCAGCAGAGCTGTCGTAGGTCACGGACTAGTTTGTTTCTTTTTATTTGTAATCGATCTTTTCATTGATCGATATGTATAGCAGTTTATTTCCTGCTCTTGTTCTTGTTTCTCTCGTATCTCGGTAGATGGCGCTCCTTGCGTGAGTTTCATCACTATTTACATAGGATAAAAGACAAAACCGTCTAATTAACTTTGCAGGAGTGTCACATTGACCAAGCAGTGTTCTGAGGAGTCCCATAAGGACGAAACGGTTAACTGTCAACACTTATTAGGTGTCCATTAGATCTTGGACCCCGTTGGAAAGCTTTCAAGCTACCCACGGAAATATATGAGAGAAACAAAAACTCCTTTTTACCCGATTAGCCACGAAACTTGTTTGATAAATTCATTTTGGATTATTGTTGGATATATTAGACTTGGTCATGCTTTTGTATGGTATGTTTATTGTCCATGGAGGTCAAGTTATTGGAATTATAAAAAAGTTTGAAAACCTTTCATTTATTGTCCCTAGGTGTGACGGGCTGATGTGAGGTTTTAGTGCAAAGATATTTTTGAATTGCTGGCGTATAAAATTTCCTTTCGCAGGATGCGCTTCATTTTGAATCACTGCCGATGCGTATGTGAGACTTAGTTGCATTTTTGCAAAATGTAGTGGGGGTTCACCTGCTTCTTAAAAAAAGCTTTTTATGGGGCTTTTTTGACAGACTCCTAGAAGTTTTAAAATTGTTTTAGCATTGTACGATATGCACCCGTAATCAAGTATTAGGGCTCTGTAAATTGCTAATAATGTTTTGGTATCTGCTCTCCATGTTTTGTTAACCAATAATCAATTTAACTTTCGATATAGTATCATACCCAATCATCTGATTGATTGGAAACATATAAGTTCCCTATTTTATAGGCAAAGCCTTGAATTTTCTATAATACGCTGTTTATAGAAAAGCATTATTTTTACTTTTTCGCTAGAAAACATAAATCCTGTATTGTTGGTTCATTAGGTTTAATGAACTTATCTTTTATCTAGTATTAGGTCTTCAGCAAAAAGTCGAGCTTTTACAGGGACTTTAACTTTTTTTAAGATATCGTTGATAGCGATTAGAAATAAAGTCACGCTTATTACAGAGCCTTGTGGAATGCCATTTTCCTATATAGCTTCTTCTAATAATACGTTGTTTACTCTGACTTGAAACCTTCGAACGTCTTAAAAGTTCTTCGATACTTTACTCTTTAATTTGTTTTGTACCTCCATGTTGTATCATATGCTTTCTTGATATCGAAGAATATAGTAATACAAGTTTGTTCGCTAATAAATGCGCTGTGGATTTCTGATTCTAGTTTGTTAAGGGAAAATTCACATTTTTCGTAACCTTCTGTTTCATTTACAAATATTTAAATAAATAAAAGGGATTCAATGCGACATCTAGCGAAAAGTTAGTCATTTTATAATAAATGTTTGATCCATGAATTTTTGATTTATTAAAGTATTTGTGTTATTGGGGTTTTATGTGTAAACTTTATATATTTTTTGTTTGTGGTTTGCTTTTCGTTTGCCGTTTATAGTTTTGTGTGATTTATAAATAGATCAAGTTACTTTTTTGTTTCTTTTCTATGAGTTCGAAAACAAAGATAGCCAGAAGGATTCTACAGTTAAGGACAGTACAAAGTAATTATGCAATATTGCATAATCAGCTGATGTTGATACTTGTTAAATTGTTGACCTTTTGTTTTATCTAAGTTTTATTTATAGTTTTTTTATGGAAGAAGTATTTAATTATTTAATATTTTGAAATTCAGTGAAATAATATAAAAATTAATCTGTCAGTTCTTTTGTGCAAAATGAATGTGGCCTGTTTATTGACTTCTTTCCCAGAAAGGGGATTTTTAATTTTAAAAGATATGATTGGTTGAAGATATGTTGCCATGCAAATTTGTGAAATTTGGGAGAAATTACGCCCCTTTTCTCGTTGGGCTTTTGTCGAGAAAGGTACCATAAAATTATGTATAACCTCCATGATTTTAAAACTATGTGGGAAATTTCTTATTTAATTTTTTTCTTTTGATAGAAATATGTTTATTTAATTTTCTTTGAGAAAATCTAAAGAAATATGCAATAGGCAATTCTAAATATTTCTGTCTTTCATGTTTGAATATATTATAGCATAATCTGTATTTTTTTATACATATATATTTTTTTTTAAGGGCGGGAATTGTTATAGAGTTTCCAATTTACTTAAGGATATGATTACTTAATGGGATAACCTAAGTTCAACTAAATAGATCCAATATGGATTTTTATTATGAATAATATTTTGGTAATATTTTATTTGTTTATCACTACTATCTATAGTAATGTGGGCCTATTAATATATTTATTTTATGGATATTTTATTAGTTTGCTTGTTGTCCGATTTTGTTTTAAACAGCTGCGTTCAAAGATCATTAAGTCAGTTTGACTTGGGTATAAAGCTTCTTTTAAGATTTTTGTTACCATAAAGCGGTCATTAGATTGGACTAAACATCTAATACAGCTATATACATGAGTTGCTATTTTACATAGCTGTTTATTTTTATCTTCCTAGCCCGCGCAGCAATAGATAGAAAAGGTATTAGTTTCAACGAAAAAATTTTTTTGAGATAACGCTGAAAATGTGTTATTTGGGTGTATTTTGACCTATTCTAGCAATATCGTTGTGATGTCTGTCTGTGTGTGTGTGTGTGTGTGTGTGTATGTCTGTCCGTAACATGATAGCTCGTAAACCGCTGAACCGATTTTCATAACATTTTCAGGTATAATAGTGTTCGACACTCTAACGAGCTGGTTAGATTTTGGCCAAAACCCATTATTGCTAATAACAGTTTTTTGACAATTAAAAATTTTTCAAAATGCTAACTTTTTAACGGAGCGACTCATCAATATACGGTTTTTGGAATATAGTAGACTGCAGATTGCTCAATAATTCGTGTTGTAAACAAAAACTGCGTGGTAGCTTTAGTCTCTGAGATATTTACAAAAAAACTGTTTTCAAGGCTGATATATCATGGCTTCACTGAAAGTGTGCCAATAGGCTAGCTAGGAAGGTATCAGATCCGTCATATCCATGACGGATCTGATCCATTAATTCCATTAATTTTATTTACTTATACCACAATATTAAAATTCTTCTTTTTTCTCGTATTGTATCTAATTTAAATACAGACAAATAAAACTGTGTTGATAGGCTAAAGTTTTCACTTGATAATTATTATTAATTATTATGCAGAAATGCACCTTTGAAGAAAAACTTTAGGTCCCTATCTTATACAGAATTATTAAATTTAATTTTTCTATACATGGCTGTCCATTTAAAGAATTAATTCCAGACATCAATTTTTTTTTATACCTTTAATTTTTCCGGGTTTGACATTTGTATATTATTACTTTATTCTGGTCCTCGACAAACACTTGTATTAATTTTTTTAAAATAATGTACATTCTTTTGACATTAACTAAATTATGTTGAATAACATTATATTTTACAATACACAATTTTTGTAACTGGAAATAAAACTAATAAAATCATTTATTTCATTCCTACATAGATGCACTAGGAACCAAGTAGAAGTAAGAAAAATCTTTTTCGTGAATACATAACTATAACAAACATATATATAAATAACAAGTTCTACTAGATCAGCTTAAGCTGATCAATTTTACATAAACTTGCTTTGTTTTAGATGCTGTTGCTCCATTTGATCAACATATTATTAAATAAATCAATAAATCATCAAATAAAAATGACCAAAGAAAATAAAAGAAAGGAACAAGAAATAAAAGTTGAGATAGTTATAGAAAATAACAGAAATATGAAATTTCTAAGACCGACTCTAGGTAGATATGTAATAATTGAAATAAAGGATATTAGCAGCATAGAAACTAACGTTAAAGATCATATTATAAATATTACACAATTATTCCTTACAGAATTGTACCAAACAAAAATGGCACCATCACGAGAAACCATAAAGAAACTCCAAAGAAAAATAAAGAACATAAACTCAGAACTACAATACGGAATAATAAGTAAAGGGGACAAAAAGAGAGCATTATATAAAACGAAAAATAAAGAATCATCTGGAAAAGACGGAGTAATGGCAGAACAAGTACGGTGGTAAAGCTGTAGTTAAACAACAACAGGAAAGAATTAGTAACCATTATTCTACACAAGAAATGCGATAGAGCAGACCTAAAAACTATCGACTTATAACACTCCTTAATGTTATTTATAAGCTTTTTACGACATTATTAACAGATAGGCTAAAAACATTTGACGGATTTCAATCGAAAGAACAAGCAGGCTTCAGAAAAGGTTTTTGGCACAGTTGACAACCTATTAACCGTAAAAATTCTAATATAACAATCCAACGAATATAACATTCCACTATAGGTATATTGCGTTTGTAGACTGAAAAAGCTTTCGATAGCATTGAGCGCTAGGCAGTAAAAGCATCTTTAGTTAATAGCCGAATATAGATAACAGATACACAGACGTAACATCCAATATATATATAGCGAAGCAACAACATGAGTCAAAATCAACGACACAACCAAGCTAATCAGCATAAAAATAGGTCAGACAGGGTGACACAATATCCTCTAAACTATTTAGCCAGGCCCTAAAAGATGTTTATAAAAATTCAGATTGGGAAAAAATAGGCATCAAATTAAGCCGGAAATACTTGAACCACCTAAGATATCGCCTTAATAACAGATAATAAAAAAGAAGAAATGAAAATGTAAGAAGAACTAGATACAGCATCTAAAAATATAGGCTTGAGTATCCACTACACTAAAATTAAAATCATAACAAACACAGATAAAGATATCATGATCAGAATTAATAAAAAAAAAATGGAAAAAATAGAACAAATAGAGGAATCTGAGAGAAATTATTAAACGTAAAAACAAAACCAAACGGCTGAAATCAAGAGACAAGTAAGATTGGCCTGGGCAACATTTGGTAAAAAAATAAAAAGTACTATTAGTACCTCAAAATGAAAGTGTTTAACCAATGTATCCTTGCTGTACTCACATATGGATCCCAGAACTGAACACTTCCAAAATCAAACAAAAATAAGGTAACGAAAGCCCAAAGATCAATGTAAAGACAAATGTTACATGTAAAGCTAACACATAGAAAAAGGAATTAATGGATAAGAAATAACATAAAAGTAAGGGATGAATGGATGGGAAAATGGAAATTTGTCAGTCATTATATCAGACAAAGACGATCGATGGAACAAATGTATTGTAAACTGAAGGCCTTGGGAAAATAAAAGAGTAGGGGAAGACTCTACATGAGATGGGCAGACGATTAAAAAAAAATGCGGGGACTAGATTGATGAACACGGCGACAAACAGAGAAAAGTTGAAGATATTGAGGGAGGCCTATGTCCAAAGATGTATCGATAAAGGCTAAATAGATAGATAGAGAGATTATTTAATGGGCTGACATATAAATGTTGGTCAATCAAAATTTATTTATCCGTACATATGACGTCTTGAACTATTTTTTGTAAAAATATAGACGGCTTTGGTCCAACCTAAAGACTTTAATGCAAAAATCTTATGTTTATAAAGGGTAATATTTTATCATCATAAAGGCAAGGAACCATTTGTCATTTATTTGACGTTTAGTCGCATAAGAACAAGTCGCGTAACGGAACAAGAAAGATGGAATTTGCTACGTTCCGCTATGTCATACAAAATGAGCAGAAGGTGGCATAGGAGCCACTTCCGCGGCAAGAAGCAGAGACGTGGCACAAGGGTTTATCCCTATGAAAAAACTATACATTTTCATATCAAGATTAAATTTTTTTTTATTTTTTTATAAAGAAATGTCCCCTTAGTTTAAACCTATGATTGTTTTTTTTAGATTTACTTGAAAAATTGGATGGTAAAGTAAAATGTTGTATTTTATTTTCATTTTTTTGTCAATCTGCAACCCGTCCTTTATTTATCTGTTAAACAAAAACCGCTTTGTCAATTTTCGTTTTTTCTTTTTACGTTTAGTGCGTATATTTAGTAGTGTTTTATAAGCCTAAAAAGAAAAAAAAATATTATCCATAATTTGAAAAAAAATTAAAATAGTAGAAAAAACTATGTTATTTTGATGAATGCAAATTTCTGCAGACTAAAAGTTGTCTTCCCGCAGCCTCCCGCAATGAGATTTTTTTATGGTTATAATCCGCAATGTCTTATCTTTCTGACTGCATAGGTTACAGTTGCCAATATCTGCCTATCTATGAATTAGGTTCCAAAAATTGTTGCTTTGATATTTAAATATACTAGAAATACACACAATTAAAGGGTTTTAGTTGCTGTGTTAATATGGATATATTTATATATTTTGAAGTATTTATTTATTTTATTATTTATCAGTCAATTTATCGGTTTGTTATCATTTATTATATTTACAAATTATATTTTTTAAGATGTAATGTACAGGGTAACCGTATATAAAGTTCCACTTGTAAATTTTTTTTGTTATTTGGCAGAAACGGAATCAAAAAGTGAATTACTCACGAAATAATGAATATTTTTATTACGGTTTTACTTTTTTTTTAAAGATCACACCTTACACGCAAGATGGCCATTAGGTCCTTATTTTAATAATACACCCTGTATATTTTTAAAATTTTTGATAGATCTTTTCTTTCTTATTCACCTTTGTCTTGAGAAAGCAATGTGTTGAACAAAGAATTAACTATACTATTTTTCCTTGGCTAACACATTGCCCTTATGGCAAATTATTTTTTATTTTACTCAAGAACCGCTTAAGAATTCAGATATGATCTATTTCAAAATTTTAAAACAACATACAGGATGTTCTGCTACAAAAAAGGACCTTCTAGTCTGTGGAGAGATAAGGAAAAAACTGAAAATGTGGCAAAAATCTATGTAGTTTCATGAGTAATTTAATTTTTGAATTATCTTTATGTTTATGTGAAAAAAGTTTTTCCATGTGGAACTTTATAAACGGTGACCCTGTACATTGTTGGAATATTTCTAACATGAAGTTTTTTTATTCTTGTGAAAAATAAGAGTTTAGGATATAAATTTGTGGATTATTACTTCCTATTGTCAAAAATATATTGATTTGTTTACTTTTGACCACACAAAATAAATTTATTAAATATATAGAAATAAGTAGGCGACAAAAAATTGCCAGATTCCTTAAGGGGGGAGGGGCTAAATAAAATTTTACAAAAATTATGGTACTTTATGTTTGATTCCACAATGAAATTTAAGGGACTGCGAAGGCCTTGGGGCACAGGAGCATCCAGTTCCCTCCCCTTAGTACGCCTATGTCATGACACAATGGAGGGCGGAAGTAGTTTTGTTGAAAAAACAATCATCAATAGTAATAGTAATATTGAGTAATTATTTACCTTTTTATTTATATTACACAATTTTTACCCTACACCCTGCAAGGAAGAGGAGAGGGGATTCAGCTGAAATAAATTGGTAAATATGTGTTAAATATATGTACAAAATTTCAAGTTTATATGATAAATACTCTTAAAGATATTTTTTCCGAAATTTAACCGTTTTAAACCACTGTGCGTCGCTCGTGATAATAACTGACCGAACCGAACCACGATTTGATCTATGTTCGTGGTGCCACTAAAAATTACAGGCTGTCATAAAAAACAGAACAGTGGGCAGCGTCTGTGGCATGGACACTGGCTGAATGTTTATCTTGTATGATGCTTAGTTGAAATTATCCGAGGATAATAATCTAGTAAAACCAGCCAGGGGTAAACTCTTAAAATGGAAACCAAACTCATTATCAGTGATCCTTCGGTAAACATTTGGAACTAACTTTTTATAGGGGGTGCATATGGAGGATGACAGTTTTGCCATATCGTGGTTTTATACAGTCTTAGTACAAGATTTTTTCTAAAAATGATGTAACAAAGCTATACAATCCCTGTATATTTTATGTATTTAATATACTTATTACAATTTTGTAAAAATACTTTTTGTAATTTTTTTAGAGGGGTCTAGGACAATTCGCCACGGCACTTTTGCTCCTCGCTGCCGGGCCAGTACGTCGACAACTCAACTTGCCGCCGCCATGGTTTCATTTTGCAATTTTATTTATTTAGAAGTAGTAACTTAAATTACTTATTCTTAAGTTATACCTCCCTGTCCTCCTGTTAGAAGATCAAAATTGGTATTAAAGCTACCCTTGTTCAATTGATCGCAAACATATCCTAACCGGTCCAGACACACGAGTAATATCCCTGGAATAATAACATACTACACTTATTTATAATAACAAATAAACTGCTGACGCTGTACATTGAAGTTTATATATGCGCCCAGAAACATAAAATAGGTATCATTATTAGACTATAAACTATAGTGGTCATTAGTAATAAGTACTTTTTGTAATCTTTTCGAAAATAAAATTGTTTTTTAAAAGCTACTTCGCCGGACTTCGTATTTAATTGGCGCTGCGAACAGGATAGTGCGATTCCGTCCTTTATCGGTTTTTCGTTCTACGGAAGTGATTTTCAAATCTCAGTGCGCTATCCGAACCCAAACTTTACGTCTGGAACGAAGTTGTGAAGTTTTTCTTAAAAGAAAGTACCTTTACGACGTCGAACGTAAAGAAGTGTCTTAGTAAAAAGCCTGGAGTTGAAGCAATACCATGTTGTACGAGTCCTGCCGAAGCCAAAGCCTACCTAATGACACATCCCTATTGAGCCCGGTGTCATAGGCAGAACAGCTGAAGTCAACCACCATTTATGGGATTCCTTTTGGCGGCGTAACCTCTACAGAGCAAGATTTATGGATTTATCCTTGATTGTTATCTAGGTTTTTATTACTCTCTTGATGCCTAAGCGATTAAAGAACATTTTCAGAAAAGAACAAAACAAAACTAGGATTAGGAGCAGAAAATAAGAAATTAGGAAACGTTAAAAGTGAAATAGATAATTATTTAACATTGAAAAATCCGTCTTTAAATTTAAATTTTGAGCAAATAAGTAGTTTACAAAGTAGTTTAAGAGATTTAAGTGGTCAGTCGACATCGAGACTAGACACTGAAAAGCAACTAGAAACCATAGAAGAAAATACTGAAAATTATTTTGAAAATAGATTTTCAGAAAATTTTGATTTTTTAAATATTGAAAATTTTAACGCTAGTTTTAACAGTAGTTTAAGTAGTGATAGTAGTAACCAACTTGATAACACCTTACAAAACGAAGAACTTTCTAACATAATGGAAAATCTTAAATTTTAAACATCATTGTTGCCCACTTTTGATGGCAGTCAAATACATTTAGAAAGTTTTTTGATTTCTGTATAAGAATTTTACGAACTTTATTTTGGCCACACTGTTGAGCAACAAAAATTGGTCCTGTCTGCCATAAAATCGAAATTGGTAGGCAAAGCTCAAAACTTTTTATTAGAAAGGCCAGATCTAAATACTTTTGAAAAAATTAAGATAGCTTTAAAACAAAAATTTGGTGACCAAATAAATCACGAAATTTTAATGCAAGAACTTCAGTACATTAAAATTAACGATAACGAAGACATTTTACACTTTATAGATAGACTTAAGGCCTTTTGCCAAAGAATTTTCGGAAAAATTCAATTCGAAGTAGCAGATAACGCACAAAAGTTACTGCTCATATCCCAAGTAGAAAAAGTATCTGTTTTAATTTTGACAGCAAATTCCCCAGATTCCTTAAAAACGCTTCTTATGCTTAAGACACCTGCTACCTTAGACGATGCATACAAGGACGTCATGAGCAACAACATAGTAGAAGCACAATTAAACCTTACAAGTAATAATTCAAATTTGCATAAAAGAAACAATCAACCTTTAAAACCTAGCACTAACTTTAAATACACGCAAAGTTTTAACCAAAACCCCAAAACAATCATATGGAACCAAAACCACCCCAACAACATTTTAATCCATTTATGCAACATTTTTGAAACCCTCAATTTAGACAACCTTATTTTAATCCACATTCTAACTCTCAGTTTAGACAACCTAATTTTAATTTTAATCAACCTAGACCATTACAAAATCAAGCTCAAAATTCTCAAATTTTGGAAAACCAACTAACGTCTTTGCCCCAAAAAATACAGCTATTTTAGACAAACCAACGCCTATGTCGACATCAACAATTGGTCCGTCAAGACAACACTTTCAAAGGCCTCCATACAATGGGTCCTCAAGATTTCTTCAGCAAGAAAACCCCTCTCACGAACTTAATTCACAAACAAACGCCGCAAGCGAAAATTTTCAGATAACGGCCGCCGATCCTCCGTTTACCTAAACAAGATTGCCCTAGGCAACAAACTACTATATTTTTATTTATCACAAAAACAATTAACAATTCTTATTGATTCAGGATCCCCATAATATCCCCAAGAGTAGCCAAAATGTACCCCAATAACGTATTTTTTGAACCCTTTAAAGTAACCGGCTGCAAAGACACATACAAAGAAAATAATAATTTAAAACTAAATTTATTACAAGAACTAGGAATAAACGAAAATAATAAAATGCGTGTTGTAAACTGGCATAAAGACTTTGACGCATTAATAGGCTTAAGAGACCTTGAAACGTTAAAGGGTATGCTCGACTTTAAAAATAGTATATTAACTTTAAATAAAAATGTAAAAATTCCTCTTCTTTTCTATTTCTTATAATAACCCTGTTAAGCAGTCAATCCAAAATTATCAAGTAAACTACCAAAAAGGCATTGAACTCACACCCTCTTCTTTTAGCTTTAAAGAGCAATTTCTTCCTGACTGTCCAGTAACAGTTAGAGAATTTTGTAAAATCCCTTATCCAAGTCCAAACGTTAACATTAACTTTCACCAACAAATAAAAGTAATCCCAAAAGAAAGATTTAAAAAACAACCTATTCAATATTTTCACCCTGAAAAACAATTAAAATCAGACCACATCATATCACCGTAAGGTACTGAATCAAATTTAGTAAAAATCGACTGCATTCAACGTTACCCGATTCCAGAAACTTAAAGAGCTATAAATTACAAAAAAGAAAAATAAATGTCGTTGCTAACGCCCTCTAGAAGATAAATGAAATAAATAAAACCAAAGCACCCACCGTTCACAACTCTGTTAACAACTTAACCGATTTTAATATAATGGAACACGTAATTAACGAGCAATATAAAGAACCCCAAGCTAATTTAACCGTACTCAATGAAAAATTTAAATAGTCAAAATTGAATTATTAGAGCCTTTTGTTCCCCTTCCAAATGACGTCCGAGATAACGCCTCTGACGTCACTAATCACTCAAATAATGAGACAAAAGGAAAACGTTTATCTACATCCGAACTACCCCTTAATTATGCAACCAATCAATTAGTTATTGATTATGGACAACAATATAAACATTTTTCTCTAAACCATTTAATAAAAATCATAATTTTGTGACAATAAATAAAAAACAACAACAAGAGCACATTTTTAAAAGCCTAAAAGAGATAGTGAAACCTGACTCTCTATTTACTATTTACATTCCAAACAATGAACTTAAACTAGAATTTCAGAAAGTAGTTAACTCCAAACCGAACCCTTGTACAAAACTCATATTTTCGACTAAATACCTAACTGATGTGATAAACGCAGAAAAACAAAAATAAATAATCTTAAAGTACCATGGACCTAATCAAAAAAAAAAACGGAGATCTACAATGAAATAAAACAAAAATATTACTGGCCCAAACTAAGAGAATCGATTACCATCTTCAAAAATAACTGTAAAATATGTCTTTAAAACATATATAAAAAGCATTCCTATAAAATAGCGTATAAAGGACCCCTTCTAGATGAAAAACCATTTAAAACATTTGTATAATTTAGATATCTTTCAATTTATAAACTGCCAATTTTTAACTTACATTTGTTTCAAAATACCCAAAAAATTCTATAACGATTTTTGGAAACCACTTTTCTTATAAGAACATAAAAAATAAAATAAATAAAAGATAATAAAATAAACAATAAAATAAAATTTAAAAAAAAATAACAAAATTGATAACATCCTTTTAAAATATTTTTGTGAAATATTCTACACACATTTTGAATATTCAAGAAGTTAAAAAATTTAGACATCTTGAAGAAACTTCTCAAAATATTATAACGTCAGCCATATTAATATACTTAATCAGAGACTACACTCTATTACCGATCAATTTTAATTTTCAATTTTATATAAGTTTTTAAAAAAAGGCATATCAGCCACATGTACACAATACACAAAAACAAAATAAAAAACACAGAGGTGTCTCTTCAAATTGAAGAATATCAAACTATATATAGAAAAAACACCCTTTAAAATAAAATAAAACCCCAATTTATACCTACAAAAGTCATAAAAGTAAAAAAACAAATATCAGCCATATCTCGAAAACTAAAGCAATCAACACACATATTAGGAAAATAAAAAGATTCAGAAAAACAAAGCGTCAATCATTACAGCTTCCTGTCAATAAAAGTATCATATATAGGCGGTATCTCGAAAACTATACGAATAAACACACATATCAGAAAAATAGAAAGACTCAGAAAAACAATCTATATCGTTCCAGGTTTCTGATGCTATATCCCCCAACATTGTCGAACATTATCTAGGCCCTTCAGGTCAACGGATCGAATAATAATGTCCTTTCACCGAAGAAATCTCTCTTTTTTTATAAAAATTTTTAGTCAACTTTTTAACAATTTCCTATTTTGATCTCTTGTAGTCGATTAAGTTATTAATTTTATATTAAAAATACAATTTTAATATTAAATCATCGTTAAACGATACCTACAATACATATGCAAAATTGAATTCTTTAGAAAACTACTACTAGAAGGAAAGAAAGGTTTATTCAACCGACTACGGTGTGGCATCAAATTTGTCACACGATTACTCAAAACTTGCAAAATATCAAAACAAAATCAAATTAACACCATGCACTAGATAAATGACCTTAGTTCATTAGCCGGGAATATTATAAACAAATTCCAGGAAAATGTTAACATTATAAATAAAAACGCAAAATGCATTCGCTTCGAGATTTTAAAGTTAAATAATAAAATCACCTTAATGTTAATTAAGCATGCAAAACCAGATTTTACAAACTTCAAAATTAAACAAATTTTTAGAATAAAATGCTTAAATAATGATATCCTTTGCGCATCTGCAGACTTTTTAGATTTAGAAATCATGAATGTCATGAAATTACTGCGTGTCGAGTCCTGGACTACACCTGCGTATATTCTCAATGTTCAAAGTCAACTTAAGTTTTTTGTGTGCATCGCACGCCAATTAGATGACGACTGTTGAACGCTGTAAAGGTAGTGGGCGGCAGGGCGATAAGAATTTTTGTTTGTTTATGCATTGTTGTTCAAGACGCGAACCTGGTACCTTCTGCATGTGAAGGCGATGACCATACCACGGCACTACTCTGCCTCCTATCAGTAGAAAGGATTGATAGGTAGCCAGCATCAGAAATTTGAGAAATGAGATTTTTTGCAAATTATCTTACAATAATTTTGTATTGTATAAATATTTATTACTAAAATAATGATGAAAATATTTTTTGTCGGAGTAAAATAAATTAGACAAAAATACATCAAGGTATGTGAAATGGCAAAATGGGGTATTATTTTTATTATTCACCTCTATTTCGGTAAAAAATGGATTTTTTAAAAATAAATTTAAAGTTTTCTGGACCTCAGCTCAAATTTTCTTTAGTTAGGTATAATTTGTCCTGGCGCATCCCAATCTATGAAGGGGCTTAAGACCCTAAACTATACAATAAAAATAATAAATATCTGGCGTTTATATGCTTGAGACAATTGAGGTAGCTGAACATGATTTCAGCTTGGTAAGTTTGTGTGTTATGATCATTGAGATCCATAAGCAGTAGAGGGTGAATTCCTAATAAAATAAGTTTCCAAAAGTTATACAATCTTTTCTTGCATAACAACCTGTTCCTGAATGTCTGGACTAATTTAAAAATCAACAAAATAGTATAGATTAATGCCAAACTGTAAGGTAGAAATAATATGTGTGCCTAAATTAAACCGGACTATTTCTGTCTCTCTTAGTTGCTTAAGTTTAGGCGTGGCATCATGGTATCGTCCCGCAAAGCTCTCACTGCCAGTTCAAAGCCCCTGGTTATTTTCCCAATGTTGTACCCATCAACCTCCTATCATGTTTCGTTGTTATTTTCAACATTTTGGACAACTAAAACCCGATAGAATTATTTTAAAAAGGCCTTGTGTTTTACTATTGTAAGGAATACTAAAAAGTGAATAATCAATAGTTCGTGAGTGTTTCTTGTGTAGAAAAAAAATCATGTACCTCTTATCCGTAAGTGATGTACATTCCAGTTCCGTAATATTTATTTTTTACGTTGACCATTCAAAACAGTGGGTGACTAAATAATTTCAGATTTTCGTAGTATTGGTATGTAGTAGTGATAAAAACGTTAATATTATACTGGATTCTTAAATCCATAAATATTTTTACATAAATTAAGTACCTGGTTTTTTCTTTTTTACACAATCTTTTACGTGGGCAAAGCTGAACTTTTAATCTGGTTTTTAAATGTTTTGATGATTTTTGTATGGGTTAATATTCAAAAACTGCAGATTTTACAAATATAAACAATAAAAATCAAACAAGTTCTGTCATTCTCCACTAATTTTATTGCAACGACATGTTTCAAGAGCATACGGTCTCATCTTTAGGTTGCACACTTGACAGATTTAATCCATCATCAATGCCCTTGTAGGCTCAAAATTCAAAACAAATTACAGCAGCATGTGCAATGAAGGTAAGAAATTTAATCTAGCAGTGAATGAAAACAAAAATAGGAGAAAAAAAGCTATCTAGGAATCATTGTAATTGTAGATAAGTAAACCCTCCCTCAACAGAAGGGATTGGTTTTTAATTTTAATTAAGAAAAAGTTTGTTTTTGTGCACTGTAGCGAGTGTGATCACATGTGGCAAGAAAAGTTCTCAAAAATTATTACTAATTTAAATTTACAATTTTTTTTTCGTCGAAAATAATACCTTCCTTAGCCACTACTATGCGGGCTAGGAAGGTAAACATAGAAAATCAATGTCAGGCTTCGCTTCCTAATAAAGCTTGCTTTACGATGAGTGTCCTTACTAATAATCATCAGCAATTGTATAAAAAAGTAATTTACGGATTAACGACACTATCATTTAAAATAAAAATAAAAATTAAATAAAAAAAACACCCAACTGCTAAATTTACTTGTGCTTACTAGTCGCAGTTGCAGCATACCTATTACGACATGCTTCAACTTTTAGTTTTGATGCGCAAAGCGCACTTACGAAATTCTGCAGTTTTTTGTTTTCATGAACCAGGTTATTGGGTACTTTTGTACCATAACTACGATTAGTAGGTACAAGTAGATGTAGCAGTTGGGTGTCTTTTTTATTTAAAAAATTTTCTATTTTTAACTTTTAGGTTTAATTCTTAATCAGCCTAAATCAAGGTACGGTAGCCCAAATTTTTAACGTCATCTTAGTTGTTTAGCAAATCATGATAGTTATTTTCAACCATGTGGTGTTGCCCGATAAGGAACTGTTTCTTTATATTATACAAATGTAGAAAATATAAGATTAAAAACATTAAAAAAGTGGGCGAGTGTACCTAATTATTACCTATATCATGCATTTGTGTCAAACATTGAACTATGCCCAATAGACCAGGCAAATTACACTTTGAGAGAAAGAAAATTATTAACAGGACTTTAGGCATTGGAAACTGTAGAGCGGCGAAAAACGAAGTTAAAAAAAATAAATGCGTGAGCAGGGGCGTTGCGGTTTAGTTTTGGGGGGGGGGGGTAAAAAGGGGCAGGGAATCGTATTATTGCGATTTCCGGCGAAAGCTGACGTCGGAGAAAAAAGTGACTTACAGACAAGTCATAGGCCATGAAAATATCTAAAAGTTTTGTAAATGTCATTTTTTACATAACCTCAAAATGTTTTTATTTTTTGTTTTTTATTTTTATTTTTGCAAAAATAATGTCAGTTTAACAAAACTTGGTAAGAGTAGAGCCCTTTGAGTGCTAAATGTCTACAATATTTTACAAACAAAAAAATTAAGAAATTTCTAAGATATTTGTTTTTTCCTTTTAAAATCACTTTATTTTTAAATAAAATTTCTCCTTCAGAAAATCATCGTATCCAGTTCTGCTAGTACTCAGTTTTTGGCACTAAGATGTACTTTTTGGCGAAGTAAAAAAAGATAATATGCGTCATTTAAAAACATGTCCAAAAATATAAGAAAACTAAAAAAAAAATTTCACAATATTTTTTTAAGTTATCGGAGTTATTTTATAAGTTTTAAAACATTTTTTAAAACTGACTATATTACTTAATTCCACGCAAGATAAATGGCTATTATTACGGCTAAAAAAAATTAGGCTACCTGCCTTGCTTTTGAAAAATTAATGTAAATATATACATTATGACAAAAATTTAATTTTTTCTAATAATTTTTTTTTATCGCTCTGTATGGTATTTTTAATTTTTTTCTGAGTTTTATCGCCCCCAAAAAGTGCCGCCTAAAGCGAAGCACCCTGTCATTCCCTAGTTAAGCCAATTTTTATATGTACAGAGTTTTCCCGTATATTTTTACACTATATCTAAAACGTTTATTTGAATAGATATCAAAATACTATAAATACAAAAGTTTTATAATCTTTTACAAATTTTAGGAATCTTAGAGTCAGAATGTAATTTTTTTCTAAATGTCAAAATTTGACAGGTTGATGTTTTTTTTTTAAATTGAAAACCCTATATATTATTTTAGATTTTTATAGATCTTTTCTTCCTGATTTCAAAAATATATATGTTATGATTATTTCGTTTATTAGTTTTGGAAATATATGCGTTTAAAAGTTTTAAAAATTAAATTCATCTTTAAAACATGAAAACCATAAAGAACACAATTCTCTTGTAGAATTTGAAGTGTTTTCGAGCCTGTTCAAATTCTACAAGAGAAAATAGAACAGATATTTGTCGATCTCAATGGAAATTCTCTAAGTCTATCTATTAAGCTATTTACAGAAAATTTGTAAGAATTATTCAAAATTAAATAATAAAGGAGACTTCAAAAAAAAATTGTATTATTTTTTGCTTTTACTGGCTTGCGGCGCCCCACATTACTGAGCAGAATCACCACAGATGGAAAATATTAGTAAATTATGTACCTTACAAAAGCAACACCTCACTTTTTCTGTCAATTCGATTGTCTTTTTCATGGCTGAAACTTAAATTTTTTAAAACTTTTAAACGCATATATCTCCAAAACTAATAAACTAAATAATCCCAACATATATATTTTTGAAATCAGGAAGAAAAGGTCTAATAAAATCTAAAATAATATATATGTTCAATTTAAAAAAGACATCAAACTATCAAATTTTGACATTTAGAAAAACATTACATTCTGACCCTAAGATTCTTCTTCGAGAACTTCGTAAAAATTATGAAACTTCTGTATTTAACATATTTTGATAACTATTCAAATAAACATTTAAGATATGGTGTAAAAATATACGGGAAAACCCTGCACATATATCAGCAGCTTAACTATGGGGCGGCAGGATGCTTTGCTTTAGCCGGCACTTTTTGGGGGCGATAAAACTCAGAAAGAACTTAAAAATAACATACAGAGCGATTAAAAAAATTTATTAGAAAAAATAAAATTATTAGCCATTTTTCTTACGTAAAATTAGGTGATATAGTCAGTTTTAAAAAATGTTTTAAAACTTATAAAATAACTACAGTAACTTTAAAAAATATTGTGACAATTTTTTTTTAGTTTTTTCCTTTTTTGGACATTTTTTTAAATGACGCTTATTATCTTTTTTTATTTTGCCAAAAAGTATATCTCAGTGCCAAAAACTGAGTACCAGCAGAACTGGATACGATGATTTTCTGAACGAGAAATTTCATTTAAAAATAAAGTGTTTTTGAGCGGAAAAAACAAATATCTTTGAAACAACTGAATTTTTTTGTTTGTAAAATATTGTAGACATTTAGCACCCAAAGAGCTCTACTCTTACCAAGCTTTGTTAAACTGACATTATTTTTGCAAAAATAAAAAATAAAAAACAAAAAATAAAAAAAATTACGGTTTTTAAAATTTTTCTCGAACATTTTGAGGTTATGTAGAAAATGTCATCTACAAAAGTTTTAGCCAATTTCATGGCCTATGACTCTTCTGTACATGACTTTTTTCTCCGAGGTCAACTTTCGCTGGAAATCGCAATAATACGATTTTTACCCCCCCAAACCTAACCCGCAACGCCCCTGCTCACGCATTTATTTTTTCGCCGCTCTACAATTTCCAGTGCTCCAAGTCCTGTTAATAATTTTCTTTTTTTTGCCTTAAAATATGGTAATTCCGCTGACCTACAAAGAGGGTGCGTTTCTACAAACATTGCGTGATGGTCGGGGAGGGGAGAGGAAGGGGAGAACTAGTAAAATGGCGTTGAAAAAAATCATGTACAGAGAAATCGCTCTATATTTGTGTTATAGCTAATTAATAAGGCGGCCTTAAGGGAGAAGGAGAGGGGAACTAGTAAAATGATGGTGGAAAAAATCTTAAAGCGTGTGCAGAAAGAATTTTTAATATCGCCCTATATTTGAAAAAATTATGCGAATATGGTTTTTGAAGAGGGGAATGATAGGAGGGGAGATGGGTGGGAGCAGGAAGGACTACAAAGAAATAACAGCAAATTACAGGACATTTGCAATGGGTGATCAAATGAAAATCCATTAAAATCGCTTGAAATTGAGGTAATTTTGTATGCCCTAAAGCCTACATCATCTGACAAAATGGCGTCTGACGACCGCCATGTTGATTTAAATATTTTTGTCAAAATCGGTTCAGCCGTTTAGGTTCTGGAAAAACACAAAAACAAAAAAAGATCTTTTGGTCTACCTATTAAAGTATAAGAAACAAGTTTTTATCTATATTTTTAGGCCAAAAAGACCACATCCTGCTGGTTAATTGAATCTAAAGAATTTCAATCGTTGCAGGGTATGGTTTTGCTAAAAATAAAATAATTCGCATATTCAGCGTTACAGATGCAACCCAAACGTAAAAACGAAATTGCGGTAATATCAAAAATTTAGCGGCTATTAAAAACCACCCGCATTCGATTTATTGATAATTTATTGCTCCGTCAGGGATAGAAGTACAGTTTCTCCTAAAAAATTTAAAAATATATTTTTTTTGTATTAACGTTAAAAATTTATTTTCAACTTTTTATGTAAATTATAAAAAAAGTCAAGGTATTAGTATTTATGTTATAGGCATGAACAAAACCACCTGTATATAGGTTCTTCACAGAAAAGTGGCATCGGTTCAAAACAAGAACTGGTTTCCTATGCACCAAAGCAATATTTGTTTCAAAAGTAGATAATTTTTAATAACGATCTTTCATTATAAAATATATACGTTTTAAAAAAAACATATTGGATTGTTTTTAGAAAAAAACTTTTTTGCATGAAGATCCTTAGATTTTCCTTTCAAGACAGTTAATGTTTTGTTTTATACATTTTGATTTCAAAAAACCGAGTATCAAATTTCTTTTGATTTAGTCTAATTAATAATATTTATGATTAATATTAATAATAATATTTATTTAATTGTTATATGTATTCCTATTTAAACTTAACTACACTCAACTTATAACTAAACCTTAAAACATTACAGACTAGTTATTATACCTAAACTATACATACCTAACATCAACTTCTATTTGTACTTATTTTCAGTCGGTATGTATGAGCATAATGTTTAAACAGTGGCGTATTAAAGGGAGACCCTTCAAGGTAATTTTTTTTTATAATATTGGACTTAAATCTTAAATAAAAATTTAAAAAATTAACCATAAAAAATAAGGAAAATCAAGTATAAAGTGTAGAATTGGTAATTATATTACTATAAATTGGTTAAATTGGCTATTAGCCCCTTCAATTAAAATCAGATTTATTATTCCAGGTTATTGCGGTTAAATAAATCTTCTCAAATTAACGACATTAATTGGCCTGCTCTTTAATGACAATGAATAACTATTGAAAACTAAAGCTAGGGGGATTCCTAGAATTATAGGTATACTTAATTTTAAACGAATGATCGACGAAAAATTACCATAGCAGGTCCTAGAATGGCAGTCAATGGGGCGCAGAAAAAGAGGGCGTCCTAAGATGGAATAGCAAAAGAAAATCCAAAGATCAATGAGTAAAAAAAACCTGACAGAAGATGATTGTCACGATCGAAGGAGGTAGAGAATAATAGGCAATAGTAGTAGTAGAACTTACTCTTTAAAACCGTTTGGGCGTACACGCGGGCGCTATAAAAGTCCGTATAAACCAAGCTTCTCTCGCAAACACGGATTCGTCATGATTGCAAGCCGTTTGCCGAAAACCAGCTTTCTTCGGCTACTCTTTGTGTGTTCGCAGATCCTTGGGGACGGCATCGGTTCGGTTCGGTTCGGTTCATTGCGTTTGCTGTTTTTCCGTGGATCGTAGAGTTCGTTGAAACGAATTCGCGGAGCAGTTTGGTGTATATGGACCATAACAGCCGCGGCGCCAGAGTTTTCTGTAAAAGGGCGCCAGGAAGGGTCAAATATACTTAAGCAGGGACCCGTTTTTGCATTACTGCTTTGTATTTGCAAGGGCGCAACTAGCCGGTCCACTTTGGGGGAGGCTTCAGGCCCAAGGTTAATAAACTTTTGCTTTTCCGATATATTTTTGCGCGCCATTTTTGCAGATTAATTTTTTCAAATTTAGGTCGTTCCAGGCTAAAAGGTGGCATTCATAAACCAAAGGAAAGTGCTTTATATGTATGTGACTTAGCCAACCAGGTCGAAGCCCCGCCATCCGAACCTCATCACTATTTACAAAAACATCCCTCTTTTCCAGTGGCGTTGCATGGGGAAGGGTGCAGGGGGGTTTGTCGTCCTCCCCCCGCCCCGAGGGTACTGACGCCCCATGGGTGCCCGAAGCGCCCTAAGCTTTATTAAGTAGCAGGGCCGGCGGCCAAGGAATTGCTCGCAAGATTTTTGATGGGCGCCCTTGTTAGCTGTCGGCTCCCCCGCCCCTTCAGGCACGCTATGCCGCTGCTCTTTTCGTAATTTAGTACAAAATGGTTAATGAACCAACTTGATGTGAAGCCGTTAAAAGTCAAATGTACTACAGAGAAAACTTTGTAGACACACAAAAACAAATGACGTGGAAGGTTAAAATTTTAGAACATTTGTATTTTTCGGGAAAAATGATGATCTTGAAGAAAATATACTCGTATTACAACTCTCGGCGAACTGATGTCCGTGGATTTAGGGAGGAGTAACAGTATTTAGAAAAAAGTTTTTCCTTCCTAAAATTATAAGATCTTAAAATGCAGGTTTTTAAAATTTCGTCTTGGGTTGGGTCCGGTTCGATTTGGTTTGTTAAATACGTCACTGCAAATATTACCAAAGAAACGCCGGGAGAACTCCTTCATAGTAACTTCCTATAACAGCCACATTTAGGACATGATTGTATGCTGTCTTGTATCGTCAAATCGCTATTATTATTGTGAAATATCTTTACCTTAAACACTTTTGTTCCTGCGGGTGTGGGCACTCATGAAGACCACAAAACATGAGCAGGGTCATTTTTACGGAGCAGGCGACTCAATTTCAGGGGGATGTGACTAAGTTAAGAGGGTCTAGGCTCACTTTGCACCCCCCTTCCCCTGGCGTCGTTGCTATATCAGGGCCAACGTTTTCAATTCTGCCACCCCGGCCAAAAAAATAACATTTCGCGCCCCCTACCCCCTTTAAAACAAAACTGATAGAAGCAATAAAAATTATTCTGCAGGCCGTTATAGAAAACAGTAATTTTTGCTGTCCCATGACCGCCCGTAGCGAACGTATTGTAATCGTTCCAAAAATGTATTACAAATCTCGGCGAATTGTTGTCAGTGGATATAAGGAGAAATAACTGCAGTATTTAGAAAAAGTTTTTGGAGGGCCCCAACTTTTTCCTCTCTTTATTTATAACATCTTCAAATGTAGGTTTTCAAAATTTCATCTTGGGATGGGCTGGGTTCGTTTTGGTTTGTTAAATATGTCACTGAAAATATCACCAAAGAAACGCCGCCGCCGGGAGACACTCCTTTGCATTAACTTTCGTTTCCCCTACAGATTCTCAAAAGGTTGTCGTAAAAAATCAAAGGGTTGTAAAAAAAATTGGAATATCTATATTACGGGTGAAATGACGCATTGTTGTGATACATCGTTGGAAAGGCCTTCTTTTCTTCTACAAATAATATTTTTCTACAACTACCTCTGAAACTGACGTTTTTCACACGCTAGACAACCTATGAAAATGGCGTTTTGCATACACATACCTGGTGTAAAGCGGGTTTAGTACCAGTATGAGTGTGAAAGTTAAACGATAGAGAGCGCGAACTAAAAACGAAAATGTGTCCTGTCCTGTTCCTGTTACTAGTAATATTGTAAGTGCCTTTATATTTACATCGTAAATCTACAAACATAAAGTTTAGTACCCGTGAATAAAAACAAACATTTTTTCGTGGCTAATTGGGTATAGAAAGATTTTGTTTCTCTTGTATTTTTCCGTGTGCAGCTTGAAAGCTGTACACCCACAGAGGTCCAAGATGTAATGGACACCTATTAAGTGTTGACAGTTAACTGTTTCGTCCTTAAAGGACTCTACAGAACACTGCATGGTCAATGATTGATACAAACGACTAAGACAACAAATTTCACCGAAAATAATGTCATCCGCATTGATTTGAGAAAGACAAATAAAATTTTCGGTAGAGTATGTTCTATTGGTCGTTTGTAAGAGAAATAAACGCAAACAGTTGAAAAAACATTGTTTTACTAGTGTCAACAGTAGGAGAAATCGCATGTATATTCGCTAATTACTTGTTTATTATAGATTTTAAGCTGTGACGATTCGTCTTTCTTCCCTTTTTGAATACAACATATAAATATTAAATATATTATTAATAATATGTCGGGATATTTCCGACTTTAGCTCAAAACAAAATAAAATTGTAACAAAAAAATAACGTCCGTTACGTATATTATCTTTAACATATTTTTTAATATTTTGTTTTTCTTTAGTATATATTTTCATCGGTGTAACAGGTGAAGTATTTTTTGATAGGCACTTTAACATAATATAATATAGCATGGTTAAAAGCTAAATGATACACCATGTGCGGATTTGAAGGGAGGGGGGTAAAATCGTAACTCCCCCCCTAGGAAAAGAATATATAGACTTTTAGTTAATAAATATTGGGCTAACTGCATAATTAACCCCCCCCCAAAAAAAAAAAAAATTACAAAAACAGGATCTGCGCCAAAATCTAGGGGGGAGGGGGGGTAATAGTCCACAAAAACCCTATTTTTGTAATATATATTATTCCGTCGTGTGCAGCGAAACAGGTGAGAAGTGGGTATTTGTTTTTTATGCAAATTCTAGCTCAAACCCTGCCGCGTATTACATTTAGCGTTTAGGAAAAAGTACAGATATTTCAATAGTATTTCGCGGGAAATAGCTGTTAAAATGTAGCAAATTTGTTTGTTGGCGCGTTTGAGAAAAGTCCAAGCCGTAGCACGGTTTAAAAAATTGTGTCTCATTTCCAGCAAACAGGATGTGTCAATTTTTGCCACAAATGCAGTGATGGAGAAGTACCTCCTGTACTTAAAATAGCAGATGAAAAGTAACGGCACGAAACTATGATTTGTGCCGCAGCAGAAGCTTTATGTGGGCGATGATATTTGACCTTTAACCGTCCGAAGCATTTTTAAATAACATGGGTATCGGAGTTTTTAGGTAAAGAAAACGCAGGAAAATTTTATTTAAAATATCTGGTTTTCAGACAAGAGTTTGTTTTCAATTCATGGCCGTCACAACTTTTCCATTGTGAGTTGCTGGTCACTGAAAAATAAACTGAAAAGCTGACCCAGTATGCTCAAAAACTTAATGTCTGGACAGGAATTTTGGGTGGCAATATCAATGGTCCTTTTCTCATCAATGGTAATTTATGACGAATAAACTAATTAGCTCTGTTGCAGGACCATCATTCATGCGATTCGATAGGAGCCAAATGTTGGTTTTAACCAAATTTGATTTATGGAAGATGGGCCATGACCCTTTACCTGTGAGAGTGTTTTTAAATGAAACGTTTTTAAGGCGGCTTATTACAAGCAGAGAAATTAGCTGGCCTCTGAGATCACTGGATTTGGCACCCAATGATTTTTGGTGGTATTTTTGAGAATTTAGTTCTTTAGGTAGTTCCTAAATCAATCGGAAATAATTTGCATAAAAATGAACTTTAGTTTGTCATAGACACTCTAAAAAAGAACAGGCTTGAAAAAAAGGAATATACGTTAAGTAGTTATACTCTAAATTTCTACTTTATGTACAACTACCTTGGATGGATTTTATTTACGAACTGACGAAAAAAGAGATGCGCTAGGGAAACAATCGGTGTCATAAACATCCTCCAACTTTTTTACCGGGTCGCACGGAGGACAGGTTGTAGGTCTGGCTATCCTTAAACAATGGGCTTAACCACGTGTAAACTTCTATTCTTTTTTCTTACATACTACATATTTTATGTATATGCTGTTACTGTATGTTATCCCACATACAGTAATAATTTCCTATGAAATTTATAGCGTGCTATACAATATGCAAAATGCGAATTTTTTGAACATTTCCTTAATTTTCAGGAAATTTCTAATTGACGTTTTTGCCTTGCTAGAACTAATAAAACTATCATGATTTAAATTACCCGCAAAAAGAAGCTATTTGCCATTTTACTACCGATAGATTTTCAAATTCTTCGTGGTTTCCGGATTTTATGACTTCTGGAAGGACGATTGATATTACTGCGTTTCTTGATGGCATAGCAGTTCCAAATATTCTGCAGTATTCCGTGTATGTATATATGCTCGCGAAAACCTGCATGTAAAAATTAAAAGAAGCGCTCAAGTTTTTAAAGTCTATACAGTACACCGACCTTATACGAAAGTAGCGAAATTTGCACTCTTTTCTTTTTTTAAAAAGTTGCAGATTTCACACGCATATTGATTTTACTTTTGCCACTAGAGACGAAACAAGGAAACAATGATTAGCTTTGTCTGTCCATTGCTTTGATTGCCATATTTTTCTCTCTATAGAAGAAAATTTTTTCTTCTATTGAGGAGAAAATATTTCATCTTTAGGGACGAAAATATAAAAGTTGATTTTAACAAAAGTTTAGAGTTGCACATCTGTAATATTTTCATTAAAGTGGTTCTTTTAGGCACCTTAAACAAAAAATCCACTAGAATTGTCAGAGTGCGGCATTACTAACTTTTTAAAGCTCTGTTTTTTATATTATAAAAGTACCAGTAAGCAATTCTCAAATTAATTATTGTTATACCATGATAAGTAGGTTTCAACTTAATTACATTTGACTTGTTACTAAAAGATAATTTCCTTGCTAGAAGAAAATTGATATTTTTACGTTCATAGGAAAAATGTTGTACCCCATAAGTAACACTTAACTAAACTGCTTTTTCGCTCTTGACATCTCGCAACTGCAACTTCCATCGCGTGCGGAAAAGTTCCAGTTTCCGCATTTGTTAGGTAAAAAACTATTTCAAATCGATATACTTGTTGTCATCTTCTTCTTTTCTTTTTGTTAGCCTTGGATGGGATAAGCCTATATATTAAGGCCGAAACGAGTTCCCAAGCTATCTAGTTATACCTCTGATTGTTTGTCCATGAACCTTGAACCGTTCGTCTAAGTAGAATTTATCATGGGTCAATTTTATTAATTTGTTTTAAAAACTCCGGTCTACGTAGCAGGGTCAAATTTTGCCTGACAACCAAGGCCAACCGAACCGAGTTTTATCTTTATTTAAGTTGCCGTCTAAACCTAAACATTTCGACGAACATTGAGCCGCACCAATGAGCCGAGCGGCGAACAGAACATTAGTTTGGACGGCGTCTCGAGCGTGCTCACAAACGATTCGGCGAATTCTAGACATTAATATCGCTCGTCGGTTTTTTCTCAGATAAGAAAGATGATGCAAGCGAATGGGTTCGTTGATTTGGACGAGACAAAATCAAACGGCAAACAGGTATTTCAATTTTAAAGGAAAAAACTGAGAGCATTTGTGGGAACAGCTACGTTTATTGTTCTGCACGTCAAAATCAAAACAACCTATACGCGGTTTCTTTGTCGATATAATATTAAACTCACATTTGTTTGATCTTCTATAATAAATGAAGAGTATATAACTTCTAAAGTGCTATATATTTGCTTGAAAACGGTCCTAAGTGCCAACCCCAATGCATCTGAAAAGGGTCTATATGCATTGGAAACTGCAGAGGCTTTTGCGATGCGTCCAAAGATGGCTCCATGTCAGTGGCTTTATTAATATTTTAAAGTGTTTATTTATTTATTTAAGAAGTTATACTCTTCAAATATAATAATTTCGATTGTGATAACTGATGTAAGGATTATAACGAACAAACCTCCCCCTGAGCCAACTTTTCCTCTGAATATGTGCCATGAACCCTTTTTAAAATAAGCTATTTCTTTTTCTCCATGCCAAGTTTTCTTTTAATTATTAAAAACTAGTGGCTTTGAATGTTTATTAGACTAGACTACTATGATGATCTCAAGGTTACGATCGATTTATTACAAAAGTATTTCTGATATTTTTTGTAAACGAACTACTTGTCGAACCGTGTAATTTAATTTTCTGTAGGGAATAATCCTTCTTTTATTTAATTTTATTTTTTTTTCTGCCGCATAAGTAAACAAAGTCTGCAACATCCTCTATCAGCCTACGGTTTTTTGCTGATTAAAGACATTAAGTTGTACACCTTGAAATAAATAATAAACTTCGGAAGCAGTGGCTGCGTTAGCGCAGACTTTAAAATTGGGTCATATTTGACGATAGGTGCACTTTTTAAAATGCTGCAGATTACTGCAACAAATCTGTTCTTATCCCTGCTATTAGAGCAGCATTGACGGGTATCGATTTACCAAAGCTTAGCGGACGCACGTATCATCCAATAAACTAGGACAGGCAGATGAAGTTTTAAATATTGGTAAGTATGTATTTATTACTAAAATTCTGACATTTTGAGTATCACAAAAACGCGTCGAGTTTTACCAAAAGAGTTGCGTGCCCTAAACCCGTAACCACAGACTTTCGTTGACCCTTCTCATCGATAAAAATAATCCAAAAATTTTAACGTTTGGCGCCAAATGCTCTTCCCATTCCAAGGAATTTTCCAAAAGATAAAAGAAGGTATTATTCAAATAAACCGCTTAATCGCTAATCGCAGGATTGTCAACTTTAGGGAAATGTCTTTAGAGAAATTTAGGCAAACCTAAAGTATAAGTTTTTTGATAAAAATTTAGCTGCGCAATGAATTAACAAAGTAATGTTCAATCAAAAGTATTTGTTCTCACTAATCACTTTATTATACACCTTTATCTATCATAACTATGCAATGTTTTCTGAGCCCAAAAAAATTATTTTTGTGCTTCAATATTAAATATTGTAGATGTGGCAACCGAAAAAAATTACTTAACCCATCCAGGACCACCGATTTTTAAATTTAGGGAAGCTTTTAATATATATTAGCACTCCTGCCTTATCATTTAGCATTTAGCCATTTTAAAATATTCGCTTGCTGGAGTCTACCTGACTCCACGTCCACCTTAGTTTACAATATTTTTATTTATACTTAAAAAAAACTATTTTGATGTAAAACCAGCCTTTGTAGGATAAAAAGTAATAGATCAGAATATTTTTAACAAAAAAAATATTATTGGCTTATTGCCAACAGTATCATAAAACTAAAGACAAAGCAAAGTAAAAGAAAAGCAAATTTCTACATACAAATATTGAGAAGAAAAACGAGAAAAAAATTAATCTGTAAATTGAAATGCATTAAAACAATTTTCGAGCGCACATGAAGAGTCAGGGAAAAGAACGACAAAAGTCCTTTTAATGTCGAAAATGAAGTAATTAGTCCAAATGTAGCTTCATAACTATATTTTACTGTACCGTATCAAAACGAGGAAAAAATGCTGATAGTCACGAGTTCAACAATGACTTGAAAATGCATTACACTGGGAAAGAGTGATTAAGTCTAATCTAAAATTTGAGTTTTCTAGATATAATGGTCCATTGTTCTTCCTGTTTAGGAAGCTTACCGTAAAGGATGTCTTTAACACCGATATTTACTAAGACCTAAGTTTAAGGTTTAGGGTTTAAAGTTTAAATGTGCATTGGTTTGGAAAAATTGATTTTTTGCTGGAATAAGCCGCAATCGATATGGTATTATTACCTGAATGGATAACAAAATGTTCTTAAATTTAAATGATACTAAGGTTTTTTCTTGAAATGGACTGTATAGATCGGAAGAAGAAGAAACTTAAGTAAACATGAAAAAATAAGTTTTACTACAACTGTCAAATTTAGATTTTTACGTCACTTTAGTACGTTGGGTTATGGGATTTCGAGTAAATATCGTCCTAAAGATGAAACTCCGGGGGGTGGTTTATCTGATTATAACTTAAAAATAAACAGGTTTTTGTTATTTTGTTTATTCAAAATGTGAAATTTGATAATATTTAGGTGGGAAATGGCAAAATTTTATACGACTTTATGCTTCAATTAGCTATTATAGCGTGTTTTCGAAGGTAATCTACGCAAGACTGGATAAACCGTTTAGTAATAAATTTTCATATATTTAATATTCTCTTGACGAGGAAAGTAAAAAAACGATAATAAGGCTAAAATTCAAAAACAAAGCACAAACGTGATTTGTTTACTTGCACATAACCTTTAAATTAATATAATGAAAAACAGATATTATTTGGACTAGTGAAATTCCTCTAAACGGTTTCTGTAGCTACTTTGCTTCCTGATTATACGCACAATTTCAAAAATAACTAAAACAGTAACAGTTGAGACAGTGTGGTTATTTTTAACTCTCTCGAGCACTAGTCAATAAACAAGGATTAAGAAAAATAAGGGTTACTGTATTGAATCGTTTACCTATTCGTTTCTGTTATTTTATATCTTTCTTGTGTGTGATTTATATTTTTTTAACATTTAGAGGCGAATTTGCTAATCTAAAAATTCCCTATTTTTCCACACATATACTATACTATAGTAGTGATCCTAATTTTTTCGAGAAAAAAAAAGTTGCTCCGATTTCAAAAATTTTTATATATCTTTGCGTTTCAGATGATTTTGAAACTTTCTTGTTGCGCCGTCTGTCTGTCTGTCTGTCTGTCTGTATGTCTGTCTCTCTGTCTGTCTGTATGTCTGTCTGTAACGACCAACGCGCATAACTCAAAAACCGCTTAACCGATTTTAATGAAATTTGGTACCTAGGCTGGGTCTTGGATCGAGATGGTCCCATTTAAAAATGAACAAAATCCACCGAACACAAACCAAATAAAAGGGTGGGGGTAGATTTCAAAAATTAGAGTTTATGTGAAAATATGGCGTGTGTGATATCAAACGAAATGTAATTGAGTCTGGAGTTAAACAAAATACATTTTAATTTTTTTTTAAAAAAGGGTGGGGGTATATTTCAAAAATTAGAGTTTAAGTGAAAATATGGCGTAAGTGATATCAAACGAAAGGTAATTGAGTCAGGAGTTTAACAAAATACATTTCAGTTTTTGTTTTTTTTAAGGGTGGGGGTAGATTTAAAAAATTTGAGTTTAAGTCAAAACATGGCTTGTGTGGTATCAAACAAAAGGTAATTTAGTTTGGAATTGAAAAAAATATATTTCAGTTTTTAGTTATATTAGGTCACACGTAAACTATAACTATAGTACCTAGTGTGAGCTTAGGGGCCCATATATTGGCTGAGTATTTCCATATTCATTACGACATTTTGAAGTTATCGCACAAAATATTTACCGATCCAGTAAAGGCCTGCGTAATTACTGGTTTAAAAAATGTTATTTTTTTAGGCCGAGAACGGTTTGTTTTGTGTTGGCTTTGTTGTGTCCAAGATGAACAAACTGCTTGGTTACTTAAATTCTCATGGCTCACTTTCTCGTAGAATCTTTTTTTTTTGTATCAAAAACTTAATTTTTAAAATTAAAAATAACAAATTAATTCGGAAAAAGAAGCTACTACTACCGCGCACAGTTAGGTGCGGCAAGTACGTCTTGGCAAGGTCACCAAAAATTAACAAGTCGCGACGTGGATAATAAAAGGGGTTTGGTTTTACACAGATTCTTATAGGAGGCGGGCATAAAGTTAATATAAATGTTATTTTGAAAATATTGAAGTTTCAAGAATCTAAAAGTTTCCTAATATAAATAAGAAAAAACAAAAAAATACCTTGTTTATGTTTATAGGGAGTATAAAAAATTTTGAAAACAATAATATTTGATAATCAAACTGTTTTATGCATTTGTAATTATTTTACTTACACAAAAGAAAAGTTTTTAAATGGAAAAGGAAAGTCAAGTAAGCAAGTTGACTAATTTTTTTAAATATATTTAACTTTTTTATATTTTTTGTACTTCCTGTGTAAAATTAGCAATTAATTGTTGAATAATTAGTTTGCCCCTAGACCATTTTGATGTGTTTAGTAAAAAAAATTAGTATTTTAGTTTTAATCGAATTTATTAGTTTATTACCTAAAAACTATGATTTCTTTTTGTTTCTTGTGTTAAATACTAAAAGTTAAAATTCCCGGACCAACACTTACATGCTCGGTCACGAAAGACTAGTTTTCCCTTGGTTTAGGTTTCCTAATACATCGGGAATTATCCTACATAGGCCTTCACTTAAGGCGAAATCCTTTGGGAAGTCGAAATAGCATAATTTTGGAATGGATTTATTTTATTAAATAGGCAGTTTTTTTAAATACGCGCTGCTTTAAAGCTATTCCAAACACGCGCTATGATGAATACGCGCTATTTCGATACGCACCGTTATAATACGCGCTATTTTTCTAAAATTTTGCTTTAATACAATTTTATGCTGACACTAATACTTTTCGAGATAATCGACTCAAAAAACGGCGCAAAGCTGATTTTTTGTTAGCGCTGAAAACTATGATTATTTCAGAGGTCATTTATGAGCGTTAATTGGAAGATACGCAAAGCAAATATATAACAATTTTTGTGAAAAATTTATTGAAGAATCTAAAAAGTCCTATAACTTCTTCTCGTCAGAGTTACAGTTTAGGTTCAAAACGCAAAAAACTTTCATGGTCACCTTTGGGGAGTGGTTTTTTGGACAAAAGGGGATGAAGCTCCCCCCGCTGCACTACGGTCCGAGGGATCAATATTTTGGCCAAAAATAGACTTTTGCTGTTAAACTCTCTAATCACTTAAACGCAAATCAATAAAGAAGTCTGAATTGCTAATATACAATTAAAAAATATTTTTTAATACCCCCCAACTCTTGCCACCACCATTTTCGTGATTTATACTGCCTAAAAGCGCTTTAAAAAAGTGTATTATTTTTAATATGGTCTGCAAATTACACAGCCTCACTGTGCGTGCAAGGGCTGAAAAATAACGGAATTTCCTTCGATAGGTCGCCGGTATTGGCTTCACAAGCACATTTAAAAATATTGTCGTTATTGACGATTGAAAATGGAAAGTTACGATACATATGGAATTTTATATGAAAAGGCACCTACCTCGGACTCTCTTGCAGCTCCAGTCGACGTTTAAACGTCCAGTTTTTTCACCTCAAATTCACTTTTTTCGGGAACGTGATTTTGCTAGTGTCTTGTTGTGACGGTGGTTCTTTGCGCACTCATCGCGGCGCTGCTTCTCTTCCACGTGTCCGGTGCCGTGAAACCCCATATGCATATTTTAGAGCGCGAAAATTTAAATTATTTTAAACGCGCAGAAAAGGAAAAGAAAATGAAAATTAGGAAATTTCTTGCTTGCACCAACATTTTCCGGCCGCCAAAACACGTGTGTTTTTACTTAGTTAAGAAAAGGAAAGAAAAAAAAATAATATTCGCCTATTAGCAATTAAACGATACAATTTAACATTAACCCAAATATGCATTAGAGAATGCATGTGAATCAAAATTAAAAGAAAAGAAAAAATACTTAGAAAAAATTAAGAAAGAAAAGAAAATTTTGCCTTATGCGTCGGGCATAGGCAAAGGACATAGTTTCACCACTGGTCGACGATATGTTCCTGTAGCTGTTTTAACGGTCACAACACGAATATGACCGTCTGAGCCAGGGTGTACGTCGACAATTCGCCCAACAGCCCATTGCAATGGCGGTTTTTGTTCATTCTTTACCACGACTAAAGTATTTAGTTTAATATTGTTAGAAGCCTCTGTCCATTTAGAACGCTGTTGCAAGGTGTTTAGGTACTCCAAGTTCCAGCGTTTCCAAAAATCGGACTGGAGCCTTTGCACCAGCTGCCAGCGGGACAGGGTGTTCAACTTGGAATCAGAAAATTCGGGTTCTGGTACGGAATTCAACGGTTCCAGGGTAAGAAAATGACCAGGGGTCAGTGGAAGAAAGTCATTCGGATCCATACTTTGGGCATACAGAGGCCGGCTGTTTAGTATGGATTCGACCTGACACAAAAAAGTAAAAAACTCTTCATAGGTTAACCGTTGCTCACCTATTACACGTTTTAAATTTGCCTTGGTGGATTTAACTCCTGCCTCAGCTAGTCCGTTTAGGTGCGGACTACCAGGACTTGAAAAATGCCAGGTAATTTTTAGACTGTGACATGCTTCCTGGGAGTACTGTTTGAGTAAACGATCAGCTCCCAAGAACGCGCTACCACAATCTGAGTAAATGTCAGAGATTCTTCCTCTTCTTGCCACAAATCTCTTAAAAGCCGCAAGAAAGGTAGGGGTGGAAATATCGGAGGTAAGTTCTAGGTGAACTGCCTTTGTTGCGGAGCAGACTAAGACAAGAATATAACCTTTGGATACCTTTGCACCTCGGTACTTTCCCATTGTAATTGGAAAGGGACCACAATAATCTATGGCAACATGTGAAAATGCCTTTACTTGAGAGATGCGTTGAGCAGGCAAGTTGCCCATGATTGGTACGGAAGGTTTAGGATTTAATCGATAGCATAAAATGCAATGAGAAGTTACGCTCTCGATTGCATAGCGAGGGGAAAGGATCCAAAATTGTTGTCTCAAGAGGTAATGCAACGTTTTTTGACCGGGATGACAGTACCTTTTGTGAGTGTACTCAATGACAAGTTGAGTAAGACGGTGAGAACGTGGTAAAAGTAAAGGGTGTTTTGCTGAATAAGAGAGTTCGGAAGAATGTGGTAATCGACCCCCCACTCTTAAGCAGCCTTGTGTATCTAGAAAAAGTGAAAGTTTACGAAATTGTTTAGGAAGTAGCTTTGCGTCATTCAAACGTGAAATGAGATCAGCAAAGATGGAACGTTGAACATGCCGAACGAGAACAATAAGAGAATGTTGAAGTTCTACTTCGGTAATATTTTCGTTAGGATATTTAGATTTCTTTTCGGTAAGGCGAAAAATATAGGAAATTATGCGTTGAATTTTCTCTAGGGAAGAGTAACGAGAAAGAAAAGTATCAAGCATGTGTGGTTCAACTGTGCATGTTTGAAATACTGATTTTCGTTCTTCCAGAATAACCTCGTTTTCCGGAGGGTCTGGACAGCGAAAATCATCAGGCCAGCTCTCTTTTGGTAGCCTAAGAAAACAAGGACCTTCCCAATACAAGTCATGTTTGACAAGTTGATTAGGCATAAGACCGCGCGAAGCACAGTCGGCTGGATTTAGCGCTGATGGAATATATTTCCAGGCCGTAGGAGAAATGGTTTCTTGAATGTGACAGATACGGTTTGCCACAAACGTTTTAAACCTGTGAGGTGAAGCCGCCAACCAGCATAGAACCACTTGGGAATCACACCATGCACAGATTTGGTTGAAGTTAAGAATATCTGAATAAGTATTTCGAATAAAGGAAATTAGGTCGCAAAGTAAAGTGGCACCAAGAAGCTCCAGTCGCGGAAGACTGACTGTTTTCACTGGTGCGACCTTAGATTTGGCCATTACAAGAAAGGTATGGATTTCTCCGGATACTGACTCCATTCTGAAATAGACCGTAGCCGCGTAACCTATCATAGAGGCGTCTGAAAAGCCGTGAAGTTCAATGCTACGTGGTTGATCAATGGAAAGGCGTCTAGGTAAATGAATATTTGAAAGATTTGGAAGTTCGGTTCAAAATTGATTCCAAACATTTACGATATGCGGAGGAGGCTGAGAATCCCAGTCCAGCTTCTCCTTCCACAGATCTTGCATGAGATGCTTAGCAAGTAAAGAAACGGGAGAACAGAAACCTAAGGGATCAAAAATTTTCATGATTTGAGATAAGATACCTCGCTTGGTGCATGGTTTATCTTCTGGTACGACCAAGTAGGTAAACGAATCTGAGATAGGATTCCATTGGAGACCTAATAGTTTTACAAAATTAGGTTCGGATTTGTCGAAACGAATGGACATTTGTGTTTCTGATTCTGAGAATGAGGAGAGAAGTTCCGGACTGTTGCTCGCCCATTTTTTAAGTTCAAACCCTCCTAGGCGCAACAGGGAGATTAACTCCGACTGAAGTTCTTTGGCAGAGGCCACAGAATCCTGCCCAGTGAGCACGTCGTCGACGTAAATGTCTTTAAGAAGCAATTTGGAAGCATTAGGATACCTTTCAGACTCAAGTTTAGCTAGTTCTTGTATAGTACGAATAGCTAAGTAAGGTGATGACTTAAGTCCATAAACAACTGTTCTTAAGGAGTAGGTTTGGACAGGATCATCCTCAGAAAATCTCCATAGAATATTTTGAGAACGCGTGTGCTCAGGAATAATTAATATCTGTCGGAACATTTTTACTATGTCAGTAACAAAGGCTACAGCATGAATTCGAAAATTAAGTAAAATTTCACGGACATCATTTTGCAGTTTAGGACCTGCGCACAACGTCTCGTTGAGTGAGACACCTCTGGGACTACGTTGAGACCCATCAAAGACCACTCTTATCTTCCCAGTGTTCCAGACACTGTGATGAGGGATAAAGTAGGAATTATCCAAGACATCTTTAGATATAGGCGTAGGAATAGGTATCATGTGACCAGTGTCTAAATAATCTTGCATAAAATCTTTGTAAGCTTGATAATTAGCTGAGTCTTTGAGAAGTCTAGCTTCCTGAAGCTTGAAACGTTTTAAAGCGATTGGATAGGTGTCACCCAACTGGGGTTCCAAGTTTATGAAAGGTAATGGAACGACGAATCTACCTGATTCGTTGCGTGAAACTGATTGTGAAAATAATCTTTCGCACATAACATCCTCAGGACTGTGATGAACCTTATGTGGAACCTGCTCCATCTCCCAGAAGCGCTCTAGGCAGATATCCAGAGATGGTTCGATGGAAGTGTAACAGCTTATGAGTGATTGTGGATTTTGTTGCTTTGAAGTTTCAACTTTACCAATCAGCACATAGCCAAAGATGCTATTAAAAGCACTAGGTTGTCCACGCTCTCCGTGGATAACTCCCTCTTGTAAGAGATGCGGAAAAAGTTCACAACCTACTAGGACATCAATGGAACTTGGTATATGGAAGTTTTGATCAGAAAGTTTGATATTGCGAATGTGATTCCACTTGCTCGAGTCGACAGCGCAAGAAGGAATCTCTGTACAAAGTTTTGGAAGTACTAAAGCCTCAAAATCAAAGGTAGGCCCCGCTTGACCTTGAGGTTTGATAAGACATTTCGTCTTACCTTTGGTATTGGAAGATGTCATTTGATTTAAGCCTTGAATAGAAGTAGAAAAGAAGCTTTTCGAAAGACCTAAACGATTTAGACATTTTTCTGAAATAAAGTTTGCCTCTGAGGCAGAATCGAGTAAGATACGAACTGGTTGGTAATGTCCCCTTGAGTCTAACATGTCAGCTACAACGGTAGAAAGTAGAAAAGTGGAATTTTTGGAAATCATTGTCGCATGACAGTTTGTGGAATGGCTTCCTGACATAGGGGTGCTATTGGAATTGGAAAGTGGAATATTAACGTTCTCTGGAGGATAAGAATCAGCACTCACAGAGGGCGCTACTGGTTGTGGAACGTGAAGAAGACTGTGGTGCCTAGCTCCACACGTAAAGCAGTTGTAGGAAGAGGGGCAATTCACGGTCTGGTGAGCAAAATGTAAGCAATTTTGACATAGATTCACCTGCCGAACATAACCCATCCTTTCCTGTGGACTTTTGTTTTGAAATTCGATACATTTCGATAATGCGTGATTCGAAGATAGGTAACATTTTATTTTTGGATTAAAAGTTCTGTTCTGATTATTTTGTATTTGAGGGTTGCTGCGTTGATTGCTATTTTGTAAAGTATTTTGTTGATTTCTTGAATTTGAACTTTGATTTGAAATAGTTGTATTGAAAGCAGAAGGTGAATTAAAATTATTAAAACTGTTTCTCTGAAAACTGTTCTGTTGAGGATTACGCGTAGTTTGAGGTTGTCTAGGGGTTTGATTTTGCCTACTAAAACTGGGCATTTGCACTACAGATTCGAGCGCAACGCAATGATTTTCTATAAACGTGTAAAGATCAGTGTAGGACGGAATTTCTGAATTGTTTTTCTCTCTACTATAGTAAAGTTCGAAATCAGTCCTCATCTTGACTTCAAGTTTTGAGAGCATCATGTTGAAAGTAAGAAAGTCCCATTCTTTTGTAGGAAAACCAAGCTCATTTAAGATGGCTAGATTCTCAGAAAATGTATCCAACATGGAACGTAATTCTTTCCCAGAACTGGATTTAGTTGAAAGAAAGTTAATAGCATTCAAAGCGGTAGTAGCAATAATTCGTTTATTTTGATACCTCTTTACTAAGGTTTCATACGCAATGTGATAATTGCTATCTGCGAGGGGAATGGTTTTTACTAGAGAAAGGGCTTCATTCAGAACAGAACTCCGCAAGTGTTGAAATTTCTCTATATCACTTAACTCAGAATTTTGATGTACCATGACTTTAAATAAGTCAAACCAGTGTTGCCAGTCTTTATAATTACCATTGAAAATTGGCAACCGTGGTTGTGGAAATGATCTTGTATTTGACCTCTGAACAATATTTTGTTGGTTAGGGTTGCCTACGTAATTGACAGGGTTGGCCCTAAAAAGGTCGTAGTAAATACCCTTACACTCATAATAAAGGTTGTCAAAGTCTTTTCTAGTTTTATCCTGCTCGTCAAATGAAAGTTTAAACTCTTCGAGAGAGCCAATAATTTGGTTATGAAAATTATAGAATTGAGCATGACATTCTTTGACGTCTTCATATCTAGATTTAAACAAAAAGTGAAACGCTGTATCCGACTTCGCTTTCAAAGCTACCTCGTGAGCTTCCGCCATTTGGTTGAAGCTCAAAAGCCTTTTGTCGCAAAGTTTTTTCTGTTTTTGCGTAGACATTTTTATTTTTGAAAGTTAATTTGGTTTTAAAATTACCCAAAAAAATGCTTAAAATATAGCTTAAAATATAACCCGAATTTAGCAAAAATTAAACAATTTTATTATTTTAATTTTATTAACTTTTTTCGAAAATTTTGAAATGAAATGTTTGTAAGTTTGTCTGTATGTTATTATTTGAACATATCCCTTAAAAAAAAACTTTTATGTCTCACCAAGGATTGAACCCCGCACCTTTCGATTCCAAGTCGCACACTCTGTGCATACGACTAGCGGTCCCGTCTGAAAGTTTTTAAGAAACGACGGTATTCGAAGACGGCGACACTTGCACCTGCGCGTTAACGCGACACCTGTAAAATCGATAATTAGAAAAGTAGGTGGAAGAACCGCCTTAAAATTTTCACTTTCGGCGTATTGACGCCACTTTTACTGAAAATGTAATGAACAAAGCGATCAACTTTCTTTGATGAACTAGTAAACTATACGAAATATGTGCATTGGCTCTAGCTATTTTTGAACGGTAATAAACACTTCGATCAACTTTGAAGGAACATACCACCAACGGGCCGTCAAACAATATGGTCTGTTTCGAATTGAAATTGAAATAAATTTTGAAATTTGAAATAGAAAATAGAAATTTGGAATTTTTGTAGGAAATTGCTGAACCACAGGAGTCTAGGTAGTTTGGAAAACTATTAATTTGGGTCGAAGGGCCATTAAATGTGCGTGCAAGGGCTGAAAAATAACGGAATTTCCTTCGATAGGTCGCCGGTATTGGCTTCACAAGCACATTTAAAAATATTGTCGTTATTGACGATTGAAAATGGAAAGTTACGATACATATGGAATTTTATATGAAAAGGCACCTACCTCGGACTCTCTTGCAGCTCCAGTCGACGTTTAAACGTCCAGTTTTTTCACCTCAAATTCACTTTTTTCGGGAACGTGATTTTGCTAGTGTCTTGTTGTGACGGTGGTTCTTTGCGCACTCATCGCGGCGCTGCTTCTCTTCCACGTGTCCGGTGCCGTGAAACCCCATATGCATATTTTAGAGCGCGAAAATTTAAATTATTTTAAACGCGCAGAAAAGGAAAAGAAAATGAAAATTAGGAAATTTCTTGCTTGCACCAACACTCACAAAAAATTATAAGTTACAAAACTCAGAGGGTAGACTCCCCAAGTTCTCCTAATTTTGGTGCACTAAAATCCAGTTCCCCAAAAAACAATGTTTCAATTATCGAATTTGCCCCTATTAGCCCCCCCCCCCTGGGTGGGGTTAAAATTTGATCTATTTTAAAAATTTTAAATATATATTTTCTTAAGTATGTTGGCCCGTAGAACTAAAATTTAAGGATTAAAAAGTTTTGTAACCATTCAGAAACTCCGTTTATTTGGGGGTCAAAACTTTACTGTTTTAATGGACATGAATAGTTTATCATGGAAATATTTCTATTTGCTAAATTCAACGAAGACAATAAAATAAAATAATTCACTCAATTATCCCTTAAGTCACCCTTAGTACAAAGGGGTATCCGGGGAGAGGGGGGGAAGGACAGCTGTTGAGCTGTCCCCCTTTTTAACCAGGTTTTTTAAAATCGGACATTGAAATTCAATTACAATATGAATTCCTCCCCCCCCCTCTAAATTAAGATGGCCATGGAATTCAGAAACCAGCCTCCTCTTCTGTTTTGGGTTGGATACGACCTTGCCCCAGCAACCCTTTTTCCTCCCTAAGAGGAGAAGCCGTAGACACTAAAATAAAAATTCATATAGAAGTTTAGTCGTGCGTATAGTAAGTTCCATACAAAATTTAATTATAGACTCCCACTCCCACGTTTTCCCCTGCCAGGGGGATGCTAAACAGTTTTTCTTGTTCTGGTTGGAGTCAGCGAATACCTAATATTGCATTAAAAACTTTAAATGTTCCTTAAAAGTGAAGTTTTTACCTCCACATACAAGATGAAAAATAGAGAATGAATCCTATGAATGATTTAAATTGAGGATAAAATTATATTGATCATCATATTTTAGTTTGGGGGGTAATAGGAGCAAGTTAAATAATTAAAACCTATTTTTTTTTGTTTCACCACCATAATAATTTTTAACGTAGTTAACCCCCCACCATTCTAGATTGTTCTTCTCCTCCCCCAGTAAAAATTATTCTATATTTGAATTAAGATACTCCAAATATCCCAAAATCGATCATAAATGTTTGAGGTTTCTACTAATTTCCTATCTATTTTGGCGGCCATCTTGAATTTTTCCCTTGTTTTTTAAACTTTATTGCTAAGACAGGAGTTTTGATATCTATGATTCATTTTGCTTCTTTAAAGGTACTTTGTTCAATACTATCTATATAGAAGACACACGGAAACACAAATTAAAATGCACTGGAATAGGTACTTTGTGTTTATCAGAATATGTACTGGAGACTATCGCACCTTTTCGCACCAACAGTGTATGTACTCCGGAAAGTACATATCAGGACGAAAATATTTTTACAAAAATTAATATGAAAGTTCATGAAAGCTTTTTTGTTAGTCCAATGAAATATCGAGAAAAAAAAATCATACACTTCTGGCACAATTTTTGTATCATTGGTATTTAAAGAATAAGTTTAAAATCCCTGTGGCTAAAATTATCAAAAAATAATCTACTTACCTTTGGTTAAAAATTTTTTATAACAATTCGCACTTTAAAGTTAGTGAAAAATA
The DNA here is from genome assembly GCA_963576565.1 of Aspidapion aeneum. NCBI lineage: Eukaryota > Metazoa > Arthropoda > Insecta > Coleoptera > Brentidae > Aspidapion > Aspidapion aeneum. The sequence continues at coordinate 173,802,158 of OY755038.1, read as the reverse complement.
ATGAACAATAAAAAAACAATTGCTGATTGTCAGGAAATTTCAAATTCAAACAACGATATTTCGAAGCCTGCTTTGGCAATGAACCCAATTATGCAGGAATTTTAAGGTGCCATTATTAAGCTTTAAAAAATATGTAACCAAACAGTTTTATTGTTAAGTTAGTTTTTGCCATTTTTGGCCAAAATATTGGGGTTTCAGACTAAAGTGCGCTGGATGGAAACTCTTGGGATCTTTGGATCTTTGTATTCGGAGTTTTACTGAGAGTTTACAACCAAAATTTTCAAAGCTTTATAAATTTTTTCTTCTACTAATTTGTCTATACTATTTAGGTCTTTTATCTTTTATGCGGTTTATTATACAGTAGGTACTTATATTATGCCGTTCCACCCAAAAACTAAAATTTAGATAAACTGAACAATTTTTGTCGGGTTCGGAATAGCTCTGCTATATACAGAATAGCGCTGTTACAAAATGACGCTGTTGCAAAATAGCGCGCATCAAGTACCGTTGCTATAAAATAGCAACGCTATAAAAAAAGCGCACAATAAAATGCTTCTAGAAAATAACGCTGCAACAAAAGGGCGCTGCCACAAACTTGTATGCATCCAAAATAGCGCTGATAACAAATCAAAATGTGCGCATCAAAACAAAACGTCTAAAAAGACCACTTTATCGGTTTGCAGGCTTAAAAATTTTCATTGAACCAAATCAAGCCTAATTAAAACCAACCAAACTTAATCAAATGCAATCACACTTAAGAAAACCTAACCAAAGTCAACCGAACCCGAACCACTCTCTGCCAACCCAACCAAACTCAAGCAAACATGTGTTAAGGTTTGGTTCGCTCTATTTTATAGCCGCTCTATTTTGTAGGCGCAATTTTATAGCTGCGCTATTATCTAACAGCGATATTTTGTAAGGAACTATTTTCTAGCAGAGCGCTCTATCTAATAATATAAGCTAAGGGGATTTTTACCCTTGATATTAAATAGGCCAATAGGGTTAAGTGATCCATGCCAAAAAAATGGGCTAGCTAATAGCAATTTGCTGGCCCGATGTCTCAGTCCTGGTTTGCTGGATAGATTATTAGCTCACACATATACTATACTATAGTAGTGTGCGCTATGGTGATCCTAATTTTTTCAAGAAAAAAAAAAGTTGTTCCGATTTCAAATTTTTTTATATATCTTTGCGTTTCAGATGATTTTGAAACTTTTTTGTCGCGCCGTCTGTCTGTCTGTCTGTCTGTCTGTCTGTCTGTCTGTCTGTCTGTCTGTCTGTCTGTCTGTCTGTCTGTCTGTCTGTCTGTCTGTCTGTCTGTCTGTCTGTCTGTCTGTCTGTCTGTCTGTCTGTCTGTCTGTCTGTCTGTCTGTCTGTCTGTCTGTCTGTCTGTCTGTCTGTCTGTCTGTCTGTCTGTCTGTCTGTCTGTCTGTCTGTCTGTCTGTCTGTCTGTCTGTCTGTCTGTCTGTCTGTCTGTCTGTCTGTCTGTCTGTCTGCCTGTCTGTCTGTCTGTCTGTCTGTCTGTCTGTCTGTCTGTCTGTCTGTCTGTCTGTCTGTCTGTCTGTCTGTCTGTCTGTCTGTCTGTCTGTCTGTCTGTCTGTCTGTCTGTCTGTCTGTCTGTCTGTCTGTCTGTCTGTCTGTCTGTCTGTCTGTCTGTCTGTCTGTCTGTCTGTCTGTCTGTCTGTCTGTCTGTCTGTCTGTCTGTCTGTCTGTCTGTCTGTCTGTCTGTCTGTCTGTCTGTCTGTCTGTCTGTCTGTCTGTCTGTCTGTCTGTCTGTCTGTCTGTCTGTCTGTCTGTCTGTCTGTCTGTCTGTCTGTCTGTCTGTCTGTCTGTCTGTCTGTCTGTCTGTCTGTCTGTCTGTCTGTCTGTCTGTCTGTCTGTCTGTCTGTCTGTCTGTCTGTCTGTCTGTCTGTCTGTCTGTCTGTCTGTCTGTCTGTCTGTCTGTCTGTCTGTCTGTCTGTCTGTCTGTCTGTCTGTCTGTCTGTCTGTCTGTCTGTCTGTCTGTCTGTCTGTCTGTCTGTCTGTCTGTCTGTCTGTCTGTCTGTCTGTCTGTCTGTCTGTCTGTCTGTCTGTCTGTCTGTCTGTCTGTCTGTCTGTCTGTCTGTCTGTCTGTCTGTCTGTCTGTCTGTCTGTCTGTCTGTCTGTCTGTCTGTCTGTCTGTCTGTCTGTCTGTCTGTCTGTCTGTCTGTCTGTCTGTCTGTCTGTCTGTCTGTCTGTCTGTCTGTCTGTCTGTCTGTCTGTCTGTCTGTCTGTCTGTCTGTCTGTCTGTCTGTCTGTCTGTCTGTCTGTCTGTCTGTCTGTCTGTCTGTCTGTCTGTCTGTCTGTCTGTCTGTCTGTCTGTCTGTCTGTCTGTCTGTCTGTCTGTCTGTCTGTCTGTCTGTCTGTCTGTCTGTCTGTCTGTCTGTCTGTCTGTCTGTCTGTCTGTCTGTCTGTCTGTCTGTCTGTCTGTCTGTCTGTCTGTCTGTCTGTCTGTCTGTCTGTCTGTCTGTCTGTCTGTCTGTCTGTCTGTCTGTCTGTCTGTCTGTCTGTCTGTCTGTCTGTCTGTCTGTCTGTCTGTCTGTCTGTCTGTCTGTCTGTCTGTCTGTCTGTCTGTCTGTCTGTCTGTCTGTCTGTCTGTCTGTCTGTCTGTCTGTCTGTCTGTCTGTCTGTCTGTCTGTCTGTCTGTCTGTCTGTCTGTCTGTCTGTCTGTCTGTCTGTCTGTCTGTCTGTCTGTCTGTCTGTCTGTCTGTCTGTCTGTCTGTCTGTCTGTCTGTCTGTCTGTCTGTCTGTCTGTCTGTCTGTCTGTCTGTCTGTCTGTCTGTCTGTCTGTCTGTCTGTCTGTCTGTCTGTCTGTCTGTCTGTCTGTCTGTCTGTCTGTCTGTCTGTCTGTCTGTCTGTCTGTCTGTCTGTCTGTCTGTCTGTCTGTCTGTCTGTCTGTCTGTCTGTCTGTCTGTCTGTCTGTCTGTCTGTCTGTCTGTCTGTCTGTCTGTCTGTCTGTCTGTCTGTCTGTCTGTCTGTCTGTCTGTCTGTCTGTCTGTCTGTCTGTCTGTCTGTCTGTCTGTCTGTCTGTCTGTCTGTCTGTCTGTCTGTCTGTCTGTCTGTCTGTCTGTCTGTCTGTCTGTCTGTCTGTCTGTCTGTCTGTCTGTCTGTCTGTCTGTCTGTCTGTCTGTCTGTCTGTCTGTCTGTCTGTCTGTCTGTCTGTCTGTCTGTCTGTCTGTCTGTCTGTCTGTCTGTCTGTCTGTCTGTCTGTCTGTCTGTCTGTCTGTCTGTCTGTCTGTCTGTCTGTCTGTCTGTCTGTCTGTCTGTCTGTCTGTCTGTCTGTCTGTCTGTCTGTCTGTCTGTCTGTCTGTCTGTCTGTCTGTCTGTCTGTCTGTCTGTCTGTCTGTCTGTCTGTCTGTCTGTCTGTCTGTCTGTCTGTCTGTCTGTCTGTCTGTCTGTCTGTCTGTCTGTCTGTCTGTCTGTCTGTCTGTCTGTCTGTCTGTCTGTCTGTCTGTCTGTCTGTCTGTCTGTCTGTCTGTCTGTCTGTCTGTCTGTCTGTCTGTCTGTCTGTCTGTCTGTCTGTCTGTCTGTCTGTCTGTCTGTCTGTCTGTCTGTCTGTCTGTCTGTCTGTCTGTCTGTCTGTCTGTCTGTCTGTCTGTCTGTCTGTCTGTCTGTCTGTCTGTCTGTCTGTCTGTCTGTCTGTCTGTCTGTCTGTCTGTCTGTCTGTCTGTCTGTCTGTCTGTCTGTCTGTCTGTCTGTCTGTCTGTCTGTCTGTCTGTCTGTCTGTCTGTCTGTCTGTCTGTCTGTCTGTCTGTCTGTCTGTCTGTCTGTCTGTCTGTCTGTCTGTCTGTCTGTCTGTCTGTCTGTCTGTCTGTCTGTCTGTCTGTCTGTCTGTCTGTCTGTCTGTCTGTCTGTCTGTCTGTCTGTCTGTCTGTCTGTCTGTCTGTCTGTCTGTCTGTCTGTCTGTCTGTCTGTCTGTCTGTCTGTCTGTCTGTCTGTCTGTCTGTCTGTCTGTCTGTCTGTCTGTCTGTCTGTCTGTCTGTCTGTCTGTCTGTCTGTCTGTCTGTCTGTCTGTCTGTCTGTCTGTCTGTCTGTCTGTCTGTCTGTCTGTCTGTCTGTCTGTCTGTCTGTCTGTCTGTCTGTCTGTCTGTCTGTCTGTCTGTGTGTGCCGATTTTAATGAAATTTGGTACCTAGGCTGGGTCTTGGGTCGAGATGGTCCCATTTAAAAATGAACAAAATCCACCAAACACAAGCTAAATAAAAGGGTGGGGGAAGATTTCAAAAATTAGAGTTTATGTGAAAATATGGCGTGTGTGATATCAAACGAAAGGTAATTGAGTATGGAGTTAAACAAAATATATTTTAGTTTTTTTTTCTTCAAAAAGGGTGGGGGTAGAATTCGAAAATTAGAGTTTACGTGAAAATATGGCGTGTGTGATATCAAACGAAAGATAATTGAGTCCGGAGTTAAACAAAATACATTTTAGTTTTTGTTTTTTTAAGGGTGGGGGTAGATTTCAAAAATTTGAGTTTAAGTCAATACATGGCTTGTGTGGTATCAAACAAAAGGTAATTTAGTCTGAAGTTAATTAAGATATATTTCAGTTTTTAGTTTTATTAGCTCGCACGTACACTATAACTATAGTACCTAGTGTTAGCTTAGGGGCTCATATATTGGCAGAGTATTTTTTATTGAAAAATAAAATCGATTTTAGTGCTTAAAACGGTTTTAATAGTGTTTATGAAAGAGCTTTGATAGGCTCGTATAAACAAAATAACTGTGTGATAAAAGCGAAGGTGCTTTAACTTCGATAGGTTTGATAGGTTGTCCTCTGGCATCCATGTAGCCTATAACGTTTATTTTTAAAAGTAAAGTTGATTTAACAGCACAACAAGAACACCATTGTTAACAAGTTATTAAAACATTTATTTTCCTATGTAGGAGTGTTTCCCAAAATGTTTACAAAAATATAACCTAAAAAACATAATTTGGCCAAACGAAAAATTGATCAATATAATATTATACAAATCGAAAAATAAACAGTCTTTTTTAGCAAACCATATTTTAAACAATCCGTCTAACTAACAAAATGAAAACCACAAAACACACAAAACAAAAGTTTTGAAAACCGTATAAATTCGTTAATTGCAAGTTTTTTCTCTGCCCGACCATTATTATGTGTACCTGACAGTTTGGCCTATAATAAGAAAAGCCTAAAAAAATCCATTAATGAGTGTAATAATTCAAACAAATTTTTGTGGCTAATCGGGTAAAAGGATGTTTTTGTTTCTCTCATATTTTTTCGTGGGTAGCTTGAAAGCTTAACCCACGGAGGTCCAAGATCTAATCGACACCTAGTACGTGTTGACAGTTAACTGTTTCATCCTTATGGGACTCCTCAGAACACTGCTTGGTCCATTTGACACCCTTGCGAAGTTAATTAGACGGTTTTGTCTCTGGTCCTATGTCTATAGTGAAAAAACCCTCGCAAGAAGCGCCATGAGTTATACGACCGACGTCGACTTTACCTGGAATCATCTAGAGAAACCCGACTACCTCTAAACCTACCGGAGATAAGGAGTTGCATTTCATTTCATTTGTTGTAAACGTTTTTACCTTTAGTATTCTTAAGTCTATTATTGTACTCGCATCAATAAAATATACATTTATTATAAAGCATAAACTCGAAGTGGTTGTTCAATTACTTAATTGGCGCAGTCAACGGAGTTCGAAGTTTCAAAGGCATCGCGATCGGCTTATTCGGCTTCAATAACTTTTGGTGATTGGCGATTGGCAGTGTGGATTTTACAAAATTGAAAATCCCAGTCTATCGAAGACCTGTGAAACACAATCATCGGGAACTAGAACAGCATCGTCTAGTTTCGCAAGGATAAGGACTCTTGTGAGGACAAAATCGCCTAGCAGAACCTTGTTCTTATAGAGGAATGACCACCTTCGCTGTTTACCTGCTTATGTAAGTTGCAATTTATGTCTGATTCCGACGATCAAGTAGATATAATTGAGTGGCTCAAAAATTTAAGACTTGAAACCAACCTCCCTCAAAACTTAAACGCGCAAAGTTCTTCATTCAGTAATCCTTCTCAAACATTGCAAGCACGCGAATCTCCGCAATTCGATTTTTTGTCGGCTTCTAAAGAAAGCCAGACTTTTCTAACAAATTTGATAAAAAGTGAAAATTCTAAAATGAGTTTTAAACCAGAATATCTCAATTGCGTACCCAAATTTGACGGCAATCCGAATGATTTATATAGGTATATCAGTATTTGTGACAAAATTGTAGAAACATTTTTAAATGCAACCGACCCGGGATGTTTTCAAAATATTTATTTGTTGAACTCGTTAATAGGAAAACTCGACGGCGAAGCAAGTACTGTCGTAAATATTGATTCATCGACTTCTTGGGCCGATATTAAAAACACCCTTATTCGAAATTTTGCGGACCAAAGAGACGACGTTGCTCTTACAAAAGATCTATGCTCATTAAAACAAGATTCAAATGAAAGTTACACACAATTTTATAACAGGGTTTTACACACTCTTAATTTGCTCTCCTCGTACATAAACACCCACATAGGCACTGAAGAAAATAGAAAGTCACGAATTGATTTTTGTAAAAACCTTGCACTTAAGACATTTTTGTCAGGTTTAATTGACACAGATTTGGCACGAGCCATCCGATCCATGAAGCCTCACGATCTAACAACAGCTTTGCAATATGTCACCGATGAAATGAATAGTTCCTATCTGAAACAAAACGTGTCATTGCCTCAACCTCCGTTTAATCACATTCAAACGCCCCAAGGATTTTTCTCTCCTAGACCAAGTTCCATACAATCTAATGCTTATGCACCAAGTCGTTTTTTTAGACAACCGCCGATAACATTTAGGCCTCAGTCTTTTTATCCTCGACCGGCGTACAGACCACAACAAAGATTTGCTACAAATAGTCAAGTTTTTAGGCCACAAAACATAGTTCGCTCCCAACAAATTCCCCAAAAAGCCTTACCGCCGCCCACACCTATGTCAATATCTACGCGCAATAGTTCAAAAATAACGCCAAATAGCAGCTATTATAAACATAATAACTACCAACCAAGCACTTCACCAATGCAAAAAATGGAAGTGGAAGAAATGTATAATATCGAAGCCAACCAACTTTCTCAATATGATCAAACTTTTACAGATCAGTATTACAATGAATATTACCAACAAAACGGTTACTACCCCGAGGATAATCAATTTTGCCTCTCGGAACGTTTGGATAATTGCCAAATCTTTACATCCGAGTCCAGTGATAATGATTTTTTACTATACAACGCAAACGAGCAAACCGATTTAGATGCCGTAAATTTTACAGAGGTCCTCAGTCGGGACACCAAACTATAACACCGCAAGAAATACCCTTTAATATGAATAGCTCCAGTGAGCTACCATACGTTATATTTCCGGAACACAACCTAAAAATACTAATCGACAGCGGCTCGACAAAGTCATTTTTAGATCCAAATATAACAAAAAAATTGTACCCGAACCACATAAAAAAAGATCCTTTTGTAGTCTCAACAGTATTTCAAAAGTCCGCTCATCAGTTTAGTGCGCATCTGCCCTGCTCAAAATTATTTAATTTGCCAAAAGCCCAAAATCTAAAATTTTTTTTGTTTAAATTTCACGATTTTTTTAATGGCCTTATTGGGATTGACAATCTGAAAATTTTGCAAGCTAATCTTGATTTTAACTCTGGAATTCTCGCTACACCATATGCAAAGGTCAAGTTACAATTTTATAAAACCAAGTCACAAATAAATAATTGTATTACAATACCACCTCGTGTTCATCAGGTAATAAGAGTACCTGTAAACGTAAAAAATGGTGAGATAATTCTCCCATATCAAAAAATACACAATTGCGAAATCCCAGAATGTTTAACCTCAGCTAAAAATGGTTTTGCCTTGACTACAATCCTAAATAATACATGTGAAAGCGTAACTATGGATTTTTCTTTACCATTTGAAGTAGAAAAATGGAACCGCAAAGAAATTGAAGAAATCAATTTTAATAATATTGTTGAAACGCATGAAACAAAATTGGACTTTTCAAAATTTCGTTTAAACCATTTAAATGCGGAGGAAAAAAATCAACTTTTGACACTAATAAATAACTTTTCAGATGTGTTTTATCAAGAAAATACGCCACTTACTTTTACTAACAAAATAAAACATAATATACGGACCACCGATGAAATACCAGTCTACAAAAAATCGTATCCATTACCTTTTGCTCACAAAAAAGAAGTAGAAAAACAAATGAAACAGTTACTTGATCAAAAAATTATTAGACCCAGCACCTCTCCTTGGATCTCTCCATTATGGGTGGTCCCAAAAAAGATGGACGCTTCAGGGGAACAACAGTATAGAGCTGTTCTTGACTTCAGGTCATTGAACTCTAAAACTGTAGATGACCGTTATCCCCTTCCTAACGTCACTTATCTCCTTGATAAACTTGGAAAATGTCAATATTTCTCAACCTTAGATTTGGCAAGTGGGTTTCACCAAATTGAGACGTCAGAAAAAAATATCGAAAAAACCGCCTTTAGTACAGAAAACGGCCATTTTGAATTTCAGAGAATGCCGTTTGGCTTAAAAAACGCCCCCGCCACTTTTCAAAGAGTGATGGATAATGTTTTAAGAGGCATCCAGAATGAAATGTGCTTGGTATATCAAGATGACATAATTATTTTTAGTACGTCACTACAAGAACACATTGACCGACTAAGAGCTGTTTTTCAACGGCTGCGCGAATCAAACTTTAAAATACAGTTAAAAAAATCAGAATTTCTAAAGAAAGAAGTCGCCTATTTAGGCCATGTGGTGACCCCAGATGGAGTAAAACCTAATGAGGATAAAATCCGTTCCATTCTTGATTGGCCACTTCCCTCTACCCAGAAACAGATACGCGAATTTCTCGGCCTTCTCGGATATTATAGGCGATTTATACGGGACTTTGCCCGAATCACAAAACCTTTCACTAGATGCTTAAAAAAAGGCGCAAAAATTGTCCATAATGAAGAATTTTTAACTTGTTTTGACACATGCAAAAAACTTCTTACAAACGATCCTATACTACAATATCCAGACTTTAGCAAACCATTCAACCTGGCCACCGATTCTTCAAGTTTCGCACTAGGAGCAGTACTTTCGCAAGGGCCCATTGGCCAAGACCTTCCCGTTGCATACGCTTCGCGTACCCTTAATGACAGTGAGACCAAACTGAGCACAATTGAACGTGAAATATTAGCTATCGTTTGGGCAACCAAATATTTTCGGCCATACCTCTTTGGACGTCCCTTTTTCATTATCACGGACCACAAGCCCCTCCAGTGGCTTCATTCCATAAAAGACCCTTCTTCCAAATTGCTCAGATGGCGTTTAAAGTTAGAAGAATATAGTTATTCTTTGATCCACAGATCTGGAAAATTAAATTCCAACGCGGACGTACTTTCAAGAATAGAATTACATGTATCAGACACCGACAATCTGGACCAAATATCACACATCGCACAGGTAGACGCCATGTCAACCCGTTCGACAGGATTTCAGCAACAAGTAGATAAGACCATCACACAGAAAAAAACAGCAAATAGACCAAACCCAAATAACGACGATGATATCACTATACATAGTAATAACGACGAAGACCCTATCGTGGGGATTCCAATAATAGAAACAGCCGTAAACTATGGGGCCAACCAAATAATTTTTTCTAAAGTATTGCACTCTCCTGTAAAACCAAAATTACAAATACTTTTTTCGACAAAAAGAAGGTATTTAGTTCAAATATCACATAATAATTTTGAAAATTACATTATCAATTTCATAAAAGAAAATGTTTTGCCGAACAAACTTTATTATTTATATTTCCAGGAACCTGACCTCTATGAACCGTTTTGCGAAGTCGTCAGAAAGAATTTTAAATATCCTTCATTACGCTTTAAGAAATGTACAATCAAGTTACTAGACGTTACCGAAAAAAATTACATTCCAGAAATTATAAAAAACTATCATGAAGGAAAAAGCAATCACCGGGGCATTGACGAAACAGAATATAAAATAAAAATAAAATATTACTGGCCAAATCTTAAAAGTTCCGTTCAAACATACATAAATCAATGTGAAATTTGCCAGATTAGCAAGTACGAACGACGCCCGGTTAAAGTAAAAATGAATATTACCCCCATCCCAACTAAACCTTTTGAAATCCTATACATCGACACTTATACCGCGGAACATAATAAATTTTTAACAGTAATAGATAGCTTTTCTAAATACGCTCAGGCATACTATCTCAAAACACTGATTGCCTCTGATATCGCCGACAAATTATTGACATTTTTCTCACATCACGGTGTACCAAACCTTTTAGTTAATTTTGACAATGGTTCAGAGTTTAAAAATAGCGTAATTACTGAACTTTTACTTTTACACAAATTAAAAGTACACTTTATTTCTCCAAATCACCCCGATTCAAATGGGAGTATTGAACGGTTTCACTCAACACTGGCAGAACATATTTGTCTTTTAAATAATCAAGGATTTTCGAAAGAACCTATTACAAATAAAATTTCCTACGCGGTCCTGGCCTATAACCATACTATACATCCAGTAACAAAAATGAAGCCTATGGACATTGTAAACGGCCATATCTCGTCAGACGACCCTTTCGACCAAAATTTAGACCATATTCTCATGAGTAACTATGTTAATGATCATAAAAAAATCTAAATTACTGTACTCAAAAATTAACGAAAAACTAGCCCAATTCAAAATGACTTTAATCAATAAATTAAACAAATAACGCGATGATCCTATTTTATTTCAACCCAATCAAGAGGTATATATACGTAAACATGAACGGAAAAAACTAGGAAACAAATTCTTAGAACCCACTACAACGGTGTCAGTAAACCCAGCAAGTAAAACAATATCAACAAACTCCCACGGAAAAATTCATATGTCTAATTTAAAAAGACCGCTAATTAAAAATAAATATGACTTTGGGTAACTTTTATCTTTGGGTTTTGAATTTCAGGTTCGGCCTTGCTTCGAGTCTTGATTCCTTATCGATTAACACTTATCGATTAACACTAATCGATTTCTAAATTTAATCAAACGGTTCAACAAACAATTCAAAATGAAAAATTTTTAGAGTCCAAAATCAATCAGATTGCTTCAATTGTTAAAAATTCTGGCTACAGAGAAAATTCCCTTTTTATCAAAGACATTTTGCTTCAACTTATAAACTCCTATGAAATTATTCAATCAATCTTGCAAGATGTTGAAAATTCAATTACATTTTCTAAACTAAAGGTCATGCATCCAAGTATAATAAAGTTATCTGATCTTCACAAAGAATTATTGTCTGTGCAAGAAAAAGTAGGAGAACAACAAATGTTATTAACTGTTACTCTTCAAAATGTATTTTTTTTATGAAAAATTTATCACTTTAGACTGTTTTATTCTAAATAATAAAATTACTTATCTCCTACACATTCCAATCACATCTAAAGACATTTTTGACTACTTTCATTTATATCCCGTGCCAATACAATTTGAGAGCAGTTGGTTTAAAGTTGTTTTCCCGCGGAAAATTTTTTTGATATAAAACAAATTGCAACATGCATATTATCAAGAACCATGCGCAGAAATAACCAGAAAAGAATATATTTGCAAAAAAGAAGACTTCAAAAACAGCGAACCCGATAGTCCTTGCGAAATTTCATTAATTGACTCCAGCATGCTCCTAAATCAGCCAACCACATGCCAGAAAACACAAATTAAATTAGCCACACCAATCATTCACTAACTAGAGAAATCAAACCAATGGATATTTGTTCTTCCAAATGAAGAAAACGCTAAAACTTCCTGTCAACATCAAGAAGAAGTACATACACTTTTGGGAACATAACTTATCAGACTGCCAAACGACTGTCTAATTCAGATCAACCGACAAATTTTTACGAACAACAAGCCGTATATCTTTCCTGACATACAAGATGCACCAACTGTTATACATCCGTTGGACTTATCAAACAGTATAAAAGTTATTGACTTAAATAGCTTAAACAACCTAAAAAGAGAAATTCGAGAACTATCCGCACTTCGAAACATCAAGCATTTATCATGTACCCAGTATATGGACATTACTTGTATATGTAATACTTACACTTATATGTTTATACTTAATCTATAAGCGAGTACGGAAATGCAAACAATCAAAAAACACAAATCCAGTTGTAATTCAAATGCAAACTCCACAAGACAGCATTAACGTAATTCCTTCACAATTAAAACAATGTGAGCAGAAAATTGATCCGGCCAGCATCCATCTGCCCCTGTAAAGTCTAATTTTGGGGTGGAGGAGTTATACGACCGACGTCCACTTTACCTGGAATCATCTAGAGAAACCCGACTACCTCTAAACCTACCGGAGATGAGGAGTTGCATTTCATTTCATTTGTTGTAAACGTTTTTACCTTTAGTATTCTTAAGTCTATTATTGTACTCGCATCAATAAAATATACATTTATTATAAAGCATAAACTCGAAGTGGTTGTTCGATTACTTAATTCATGTACCGCGATACGAGAGGAACTAGAATAAGAGCAGGCGAGAATAAACTGCTATATGGGTGAATCCGTGGAAAGTGTGCCCTTTAGAAGTAATTTTTGACTTCTTATAAAGTAATTCCTGTCCTGAGACAAACAGATTATTTTTAGTTGTTTATATGTACCTTGTTGAAATCTATTAATCAGTAAGCTCATTAATGTATATTTTTTAAAATATAGCAGTTTTTTAAAGTAAGTAAGGCAGCGGAATGAGGATGCATGTGGCGGAATGATAAAAAGGCCTTGTTTTATTTTATTCTAACAATTTTTTTAGTAAAAATAAGAATAATAAACAAATAAAAATCAAAAAGTTATACAAGTTAACTATACGATAGTAGTGTGAGCTATGGCGCCGTCTGTCTGTCTGTATGTCTGTCTGTCTGTAACGACCAACGCGCATAACTCAAAAACCGCTTGCCCGATTGGAATGAAATTTGGTACCTAGGCTGGGTCTTGCACCGAACGCAAGCCAAATAAAAGGGTGGGGGTAGATTTTAAAAATTAGAGTTTATGTAAAAATATGGCGTGTGTGATATTAAACGAAAGGAAGTCTGAAGTTAAACAAAATACAGTTTAGTTTATTTAAAAAAAAAAGGTGAGAGTAGATTTCAAAAATAGAGTTTAAGTGAAAAAATGGCGTGTGTGATATCAAACGAAAGGTAATTGAGTCTGGAGTTATACAAAACACATTTTAGTTTTTTTTAAAGGGATTTATAAATTAGTAGGGTAGATTTTATAAATTAGAGTCTAGGTCAAAACATGGCTTGTGTGGTATCAGACGAAAGGTGATTGAGTCTGGAGTTGAATAAAATATATTTCAGTTTTTAGTTCATTTTCCTGTCACATTTCGACAGCGGAATGAGAATTGAACGGTTTTTCTTTATTTATCAGATCAAATAATAGAAACACACAAAAAAGAATAAATGGCGAGATATACTCCATCCCATTATTTTTGGGATAACTTTTAACGATTTTTTTTCGCTGGCCTATATTTGTTATGGTAACAGCTGATTACTATCTAAAAGTTATCTCAAAAATTATGGAATGAACTATACTTCCCGTTTTAGCCTATCACAAGACCCTTAAAACATTTAGACACAATTAAAGGTTCAATCATATTTTACTCACCATGGGAATGATAAATCAGCTTGCTACAGCCGTTTGCACGTATTCTTTAAGCAAATTTAAAGAAAAAAATGAATAAACAGCTCTTTTAAAACTCCTAATCAAGAAGACTAAAACTTAACCTATACACTGACACGTCCGTTCGAGCGAGACTGTGATTTTTCTGCATTTTGTTTACTAACATGTACAGTTGCAAACAGAAGTAATGATATCTGAGACACTTAATTTTTTCGGAATTTCGCAAAGTCCATACAAGATGTTTTTAAAATTATTTGATAAATGTTTAGATTGATTGTGTAATAGTACATCAAAACTTTTTTTTTTTTAGTTTTTAGCTCACACATATACTATACTATAGTAGTGTGAGCTATGGTGATCCTAATTTTTTCGAGTTGCTCCGATTTCAAAATTTTTTATATATCTTTGCGTTTCAGATGATTTTGAAACTTTTTTGTTGCGCCGTCTGTCTGTCTGTCTGTCTGTATGTCTCTCTGTCTGTCTGTCTGTATGTCTGTCTGTAACGACCAACGCGCATAACTCAAAAACCGCTTGACCGATTTTTAAGAAATTTGGTACCTAGGCTGGGTCTTGGGTCGAGATGGTCCCATTTAAAAATGAATAAAATCCACCGAACACAAGCGTAATAAAAGGGTGGAGGTAGATTTCAAAAATTAGAGTTTATGTGAAAATATGGCGTGTGTGATATCAAATGAAAGGTAATTGAGTCTGGAGTTAAACAAAATACATTTCAGTTTTTTCTTTTAAAAGGGTGGGGGTAGATTTCAAAAATTAGAGTTTACGTGAAAATATGGCGTGTGTGATATCAAACGAAAGGTAATTGAGTCCGGAGTTAAACAAAATACATTTTAGTTTTTGTTTTTTTAAGGGGGGGGTATATTTCAAAAATTTTAGTTTAAGTCAAAACATGGCTTGTGTGGTATCAAACGAAAGGTAATTTAGTCTGGAGTTGAATAAAATATATTTCAGTTTTTAGTTATATTAGCTCACACGTACACTATAACTATAATACGTAGTGTGAGCTTAGGGGCCCATATATTGGCAGAGTATTTTTAATCTTATGTACTTAAAAATTTCAATCAAATCATAAAATTTGTGTTTGGGACAGCCAGCGGAATGAGAATTTTAGTAATTTTTTGGGGTTTGAAGTTAATTTATTTGAAAACTGTATGCCCAAAAAAAAATTGTCTTGTTAGTCAAGTTATAATTTCATGAGCCTTGCAGAAATATAATATTTACCACTACATCTATTTTATACAATTAGTTGCAGGTTGTCTTCCTCAAATAGCACACTTTCCACGGATTCACCCATATTTATCGATTGATAAAAAGATCGATTGCAAAGAAAAAGAAACCATCCGTGACCCACGACAGCTCTTCAGTCTTTCAGGCCAGAGCAACGCTGATTAGCGTTTTTACCCACAATCAGACGCAAGCGTCGATCAGCGGAATTTTAAGGCCAAATCATACTAACAAACGTGAATTTAAAAATCAAAGAAGTTTTCATGGCTAATCAGGTAAAAAGGAGTTTTTCTTTCTTTCATATTTTTCCGTAAGTAGCTTGAAAGCTTAACCTCACGGTGGTCCAAGATCGAATGGACATCTAGTAAGTGTTGACAGTTGACAGTTAACTGTTTCGTCCTTATGGGACTCCTCAAAACACTGCTTGGTCAATGTGACACCCTTGTAAAGTTAATTAGACGGTTTTGTCTCTAATCCTATGTCTGTAGTGAGAAAACCCTTGCAAGAAGCGCCATCTGCCGAGATACGAGAGAAACTAGAATAAGAGCACGCGGGAATAAACTGCTATACAGGGTGTCCCAGATAAAAGCAAGTACATGAGGATTTCGAAAACGGTAAGAGATACGAGTTTGTTTAAATGAGAAAAAAGTTGCGCTATTCTAAGCCCAATCAGGTGCTGTATTAATATTAAAGATATCTACAGGGGTTACTAAAATATCGAGCAAAAACTAAAAATTGTGTATTTTGAAAAATTGAAATATCGCCGCCATCTTGCAAATAAATTTAATGAAATTTGGTAGTTTTTCATAAGCAACTACGGTCAATTGAATGACGTAACAAATTTTTTCTAGGCCTTCTAGTTTTTTAAAACCATAGCCAACTTTGTTATTTCTTATGACCGCCATATTTAATTTATAAGTCAATAAATAAAGCATTAAAATTCCCTATTTAATACTGCTAATTTAAGAAAAAAATGTTTTATACTTACCGAGTTATTAATTATTATTCTCGATTATAGTGCGCACAACTTCATTTAGTTTTGAGCAGCTTAAGTTTAAACAAAAAATATGTTTACCAATGATACTCTTGCCACTTTTTTACGTGTTTTTAACCATCGTTATATTAATTCAAGATTCATAAGGTCAGTAACACATTTATAAATTTAATTATTTATTATTTGGCGCGTAAAAAATTTAGTTCAAGAGATGTTCAAAATGCTCCCCGTTAATTTCTTGGCATTTATTCAGCCTGTTTCGGCATTCATGTCGCTCATATATTAATGTTTCCTCACTTATGCTGGCGCACTTTTGTTTAATTCTTGTTTTAAGTTTGTCCACGTTCTGTGGTATTGGTGAGTATACTTTAGCCTTTAAATACCCCCACAAAAAAAATCCAGCGGTGTTAGGTCTAGTGATCGAGCGGCCCATTCAATGGAACCACGTCTGCCAATCCATCTGTTTGGATACGTGTGATTAAGCCAATCTTGAACTGGCCTATAGTAATGCGGAGGAGCAGCATCTTGTTGAAATATGATATCCAGATTATGGAATTTCCGCGGGTTAGCATTTACAACACGTTGTATTCTAGGTTGAATTTCATTTTGGAGTATTTCGGAAAGGAAAACACTACTGTCAAATTTTCCTCCAAAAATATAGGACCGATAACATGGTTACCCAAAATTCCTGCCCAAACGTTCACTTTTTCTGGTCTTTGTGTGTGTACTTTTTGAAATACGTGAGGATTTACATCTGTCCAAAACCATACATTTTGTCTACGGACTCTACCATCCAAGAAAAAGGTGGATTCGTCCCCTAATAGTCTATGGACAAATCGGCCTAAAAGGGGGTTTCGTGTGCAACTTTTTACCGATAAGCCAAGTTTGTTAAGGGCACTCCATAGATCAGGTTTTGACTTGTTGTCATTCTGGTAAATGTGTTTTTTTAAAGATATGGCCCCCACCACTTTTTTTTGCACGATACTTTTTAAAACGATGTATCTTTCTTAAAAAATAGTCGCAGAGGGTTGCAAAAAATGGCAAATGAATCAGTAAACACCCGCAATAAAATAACTTTCTATTATATTTTTCAAAATTTTGCTTAGTTTTTTTAGAAAAAATAAAATAACTGAATTTTTACTTTTTTTTTGTATAGCTAGTAAAGTTTAACCTACATTTTTAATAACAACAAAGCAAAATTTAAAAAAAAAGTTTAAATAAAAGTTTTAGAATGAACATGAACAACAAGTCTTATATAGATGTATATTTTATATTTGTTTCAATAAAAAAACCATTTGTTGTCACCAAAACGAATACCGAATGTGTATTACCGTACGCGGAAGCCTATAAGACGGCACGCGGCTTTACGCAGCTGAGGCGTCTAGTAAAACAGGTGATTTCTATTATTATTGTTATCGTTGTTTGATGTACATTATCAAACAACGTTGTTATTGTTATTTTTGAAAGTGAATATCAATCGACAAAAGTTTTTACAATATAGCGCAGGTGCTAGAGGTAGTTGAGTATGCAAAATATGAGGACCGCAGTTTGACAATGGATTCTAGCCGAGAATAGGTCACAGAATAACGATTTGGATGTTGCTGGGCAAGTGTTTGGTCCAATTTTTTTTATCCCCCCTCCTTATATAGTCGTGTTCGAATTTCTGAAAATGTAACTAAGTTTGACGCCCTTAAGACACAATCACATAGAAATGGATCAAAAATGTGTAAAATCTAATTTAAAAATAAAATTATATTAGTTTTTTAAATTTTAGATGCAAAATCCGCCAAGACTCCCCAGACTCATACCAAGTCCTGAAATTTTTAGATTTTTTTCAAATTTTCTTAAAACCTAAGCTTAGGGAAAAATATGTACTAATCTTTATTGTAGACCATAAGATTTTCTTTTCAACAATGTATAAGTCAGTGGGGTACGACTAATGACAAACTCTCCAGCGGCGTCCGTTTATTGAGGTAGTGTAAATAAATTAAAAAAAGAAACATGTTTATTACAGGTTTTACCCGATTTTCTTAAAAACCGAGCTCTATATCAAAAAATATAATACACACTTTGTTATAGACAATAAAATTGCCTTTTAAATGATGTATAATAACGCAATGGTAGTTTTATCTATAACAATTTAGGGGCGTCCGTAAATAAAATTAATTTTAAAAAATTACTAAATTTATCAATTTATCACCAAGTTTTATCCAATTTTCTCAAAATTTAAGCTTTTTGGAAAAAAAAATATTTTGCCGTTTATTGTAGAAAATAAAATTTCCTTATGAACAATGTATTAGGCAGTCGGCGACAGACTCTCCAGCGGCGTCCGTTTATTAAGAAAATATAAAAAAATTAAAGAAACAACATAGGTTTTATCCGATTATCTTAAAAACCAAACTTCACAGGCCTGTGCAACTTAAATCAGTTTTTACAAATCACCAGACAAATTATTTCTGTTACAAGTTTTTAAAATTTTCTCAGAAACTAAGCTCAATTGACAAAAATGTGTTTTATACTTTATTGTATTAAATAAAATTTAATTTTTAACAATGTTTAAGTCAGTGGGGTTTAATTATTGACAAACCCTTCAGCGACGTTGGAATATGGGGGTCAATTAAAAAATAAAATAAATAAAATCATTTTTGTCACTTGTTTCACCCGATTTTTTTGGCGAATATTAAAAAAAATACATTTTTTAAAAAGTACTCTTTTAATACATTTCAAATCAAGTAATTTAAGCTTTGTTGTATTAAAATCGGATAAAAAATAAAAAATATACAATTTGTTAAATAATATGCTTTTCCGCCATATTGAATCTGCCATATTTAAAAAAAAGCGCGCTTATCACAATGACAATAAGTCAAAACCTGATCTGCTAGGTATGTTAAACAAATTTAAGTTACTTTCAAAAAGTTCTTATGGTTTTCATTAAAAGCATAATTTTTAAATATACCCCAAAGACCCCTATTTTTTTCCAGTTATTTGGAAATAACTTAGAAACTAATTAACGCATTGGAACACTTTAACCAGATTTGAATAAATAATCAAAATGGCTATCTAATTTATATAAACTTTTTTTTATAGCTCCAATAGTTTTATAAATTAAATAAAAAAAATAACAAAATTTTACCTTTTTTTTTAAATTTTTTAATTTTTTTGACAAATACAAAAAAAACATGTCTTTTGACCAATACATTTTTAAATACATTATAAAGTAAGTATTTTAAACTTTGTTCCATGAAAATTGGATAAAAAATAAAAAAGTTACAATTTTTTTAAAGATACGCCTTTCCGCCATTTTCAATCCGCCATATCTTTCAAAAAACGCATTTACCAGAATGACAACAAGTCAAAACCTGATATATGGGATGCCCTTAACAAAGTTAGCTTATCGGCAGGAAGTTGGCACGACTTGCACACGAAACTTGATTTGTCCATAGACTATAAAACATACCGTTTGAAAAAAATTGGGACGCTGCAACATTCGCTCATTTAAAATCTTACAGTATTGGATTCTCCTGTTAGGTTCGTCTTCGGTTAAATGGTGTTTCATATGCATTTTGTACGGGAAAAATTTATGTTTTTAAGGTATTTTTAACTGTCGAATTGGAAACAACCAGTGGCGGTTTCTCCATAAGTGCACATGTGCACGTGCACTCCCAAATTTTACTTAAAAAAATATTAAACTTTGATCATTCCTTAATTTAATTCATAATTACCCCAAAAGAAATTCACTAAAGACTGGAATATAATCTAGGAATTAATACCTGGTATGTATGTGTTTGTATTCGTTTTCAAACCAGCCTGTGGGGAATGGCGGATGCGCTATATAATTAGTTCAAATCTAATTCTTTACTTTTATCGTTGTACTCTCCATCAATCAAAGCTTTTATTTACTGGAACCAAATTCTATTCACCCTAGATCTTATGTCGCATGCTAATTACGAAATATAGAAAGAGATGGCGACATGTCCCAATAGAGTTTTACAGTACATAGAATCTGAACCTTCCTTCGGCACAGCGCGTATATAAAATCTAGCCTCGATGCCGCCCGCACCCCCGTGATGACCCATGCATCATCGGTTCGCGTTGCATGTTAGAGCAGATCACGGGCACTTTTAATTCGTGCGCTTAGTAGTTATGTGCAACGATTACTTTTCCAAGTATCGCGTAGATACTGATACTTCCGATTCAAGTATCAGATATTTTGTATTCGGTACTAAGTAATCATTATATTATCGGTAAATCCAATAAATACTGAGTAGAATGGAAATTGTAATTACTACGTATGCAAAAAATAAGAATATTGATGTTTTACATG
Organism: Aspidapion aeneum; assembly: GCA_963576565.1. NCBI lineage: Eukaryota > Metazoa > Arthropoda > Insecta > Coleoptera > Brentidae > Aspidapion > Aspidapion aeneum. The sequence continues at coordinate 173,781,813 of OY755038.1, read as the reverse complement.
TTTCTAGTTTTTGAAGTGTAAACTGCTTTAGGCGCGTTTAGCAGTTTTTGTGGTGGTAAGCTACGTAACGCTCATTCGGGTGAAATCGGCTTGAGTCGACTAACTGTGAGAAACATTCAGCGAGCGATATGATGATGCAGATGAAGGCCAGTCCACAGAAGAGTTCGGTTCGATCCGCTTTGCCGAATATGTTATGGGCCAGTATTACTAATTTTGCCTTGTTAAAGTTTACACTTCTGCCGTGTGGTCTTAAGCACACACAATTTTTTTTATTACGAAAATGTAGATATATTAATCTGGTGAATTTTTTTCAAAATCTGGCAACTTTTCAAATACATTCTGGGGAAAATACATTTCTGAGCCTGGCAAAACTGCGTCAGATAAGCCGCCTCGCTAGACATAACACATTAACAGCTATTGAATCAAATAATCAAATATTTAAGTAAATAAATATCCGTCCAAATGATTACAAGTACTCCAAACTCGTTACTTATACGACCGTTGCCGATATGATTTATACGAAATTAACACTTCGGCTTCGGTCCCATTCGGGATTCGAGTAACGGGTATTTGGCGTCGAAGGATTCGATTACTTCGAATCCGTCCATGTATTAGATATTAAAGTATCGAGTAGATAGAATTTGCACACCACTAGCGCTTAGACAACTTGGCATTATTCAGTGGCGCACCCAGGAATGTGTCTTGGGGGGGGCAGAGGCCTCTTGGGGGGGACCCCAAGCCTCATGATGTCAAATTTTAGGCTATTTTTTGTGTTTTATCATGAAATATGTAGTAAATATGTAAAAAAATCTAAGGCTTCCCCCCCCCCCTGGGTGCGCCCATGCATTATTGGTCGCGCGCGGGCGGTTTGTTTTGATTTTGACAATTTGGTATTTACGACAATGGCGGAAGTTTCTAACTCTGATAGCATTAAAGTGCAATATTTAAAGACAATTAAATTTTCATTTTTGCCATTAGAAGAGAAGATAAACTAGGTGTGATAATTTATTATTTATTTATAAAAACAATAATAATAGGTAGGTAACTAATATCTATATCTCATTTTTTAATTATTTGCTCTAAATTATATGATATGACGGCCCACTCGAAGGCCCCAAAAGTTAGCGTGGCAATCAAAAAAGATTTTCGCCTGCGCCGCATTTTTTTTTTTTTTTTGGTGTGCACCCCCAAAGCTTTTTATCACGCGCCCTCACTGGAAACAACGCAATCCATTCCAATTTTCGATGTTGCTTGCTTGGGCTCATAAACCACAGATGCAACAATTTCCACTTGTTTGTCCTCTGAAACTGATTTTCTGCCTGAGCCTTTCTGACGAGTGACATCCAGTATTTTCAAATTTGACAATTAAGTCCCTACATTGTTCGTTAGGCAAACGCTCCGTGGCGTGAATAGTACGACCGCATTCTCCAACATAAAAATTGCTTGAACTTTTTCTTCTAGTGGCCGAACGCAAACCTTGTTAAAAAAATTTTAAGCCAAGAGAAAAATTTTAAACTAAATCAAGTAAAAGAAATTATTTGTTTTAAAAATAAACGTTTTGCAGACATTAACTTTTAAACAAGGTATTATCCCTCTTTTAATTTACAGATGTTAGTGCCCTTATACTTAAAGCAACATTATTAAAAAGTACGTCAAAAAGTAGTAATAATATTATTTATTCTCACTTAAACTGCATAAAAGTAAACAAAAGTTGCTTGCACAATTACTGAACATACTCATAACTTGATAATTAATTTACCGATTTAAAAAAGTTTTAATATTTTACGTAAAGAATCAAATTACCTTTTAAACAAGGTATCACTCGACCACTTTTCAAAATTACGGTAATGAGAGGTACACTAAAAAGTAACTGCAATGTTACCATTAATTATAGGTTTATATATTTGAAACTGCTGAAGACTAAGAGAAGTTGCAAACACTATAAACATAAACACACAAAACTCCATAAGTATCAAACCGATTTTATAACTTTTTATTTTTTTGATTAGAGAATTAAAATAATTTTTAAACAATGTGTCACACGACGTTCCTTCTCATATAAGAATTTAAAGTTGTTAGTGACCCTATGGTCTTACGCTCACACGATGGTTTAAAGCAATGCGTCAGAAAGTAGTAAAGTTGATACCATTATCATGGCTTCACTTGAAGTGTGATAATAGGCTAGCTCTAGGAAGGTGTCAGATCCGTCATGGATCCATCTATTTCTACTTGGGATGTAATTTGCCTATGACGTTAAATTACCGTGAACAACAAGGATATGATATATGAACCAAATCAAGCTATAAAAAATGTAATTTTTGCTGAAGTTTCTGGTGCTCTGTATATAACGTCTTTTTTACCCTCGTTATTTTCATGTGCCAAATTCACACTTGAAAAGTCCTCCACAACATGTTCTAAAACACTACTAGATTAAAACTTCTTAAACCTACTACCTTTTCGAGTCTTTTTTTGTACCGTTTTTTTAACAACTTTTTTTTAAGTTAAAAGTGACACGAAAAGAAGTTCTAAAAGTTCCCTAGATTAAGACTACAACACCTCAAAATAATTTTAAAGGATGGCGCTCAAGGCAAGACAAAATCTCTATACATACATTATTTTTTCTTTAAAAGATAAACAATATTTATTAACAGTAAACACTTTCACACATATTAATGTGTCTTTATCAGGTTAATAACTGATGCATCGTGATCGTAAAGGATGTCGCCAATACATGACTCTGCTTTTAGTACAATCTCAAAAATATTTGGTAGAAAAGCCGTGCAAGTCGCATTTTAAAACCTAATGTTATTTTGACGTTCATAAAAATCTACTTAGAATTCACTTGAAAATAACGTAAAAACATTGCTGTTAAACACGTGACTGTGCTATGTGGGTTATTTGGCTCAGGAAACTATACCTTTGTTGGAATGCAATTTAATTGTGTCCGTGTGTTGCCTCGGTACGATGAGCAACGGAATGGCGTTTGGTGCAGAATAAAGCATTTGTCTTCATCTTCAGTTCAGTATGCGTTCTTTGGGTATATCAAAACTACCAGTAGGTACACTCTGTATAATTAATATCGAGTAAGTCCATGCAACGGTTTTATTTAAACCATCCTTTTAGGCGCTCAGTAATTGTTCCATTTGCAAAAAGGACGTTCAATTATGTATTAAACCGCATTCCGCTTTTTCTACTGAAAATTTACGATGGACGAAATTAAAAGTTTCGGAAATTACGAGTGTTTTTAAACGCTATATTCGTTTGCTGCTAGCGCCGCATAGTGTCCGTTTTTTAAGCGGATTTCACCAGCTGGTCTGATAGGATTAACGAGAGTTTATAAACCATGCATGGCATACTAGATAAAAAACCGAAACAGAAACATGTGACACTGGCTGAAATTATTAGTTTATTGGATGGTAATTTTAAAAACATCGATTCCAAATTTCAACTGTAATAAGCCGCCGGCAAATTGGTTTAAAAATAATTATTATTTTTTATTTAAAACTCGATGCACCAGAATGAACAAAACATTTTTTTTTCACTTTAATATTGTTGTTAAAATATTTAAATTACAAAAATAAATAAATGGATCCATGACGGATCTGACACCTTGCTAGCTAGCCTATTATCAATGAGTATATGACCCATATAGAGTGGCAGCCGGCGAACTTTGCAACACTGAGGGGCTGATGGCTCTGAAATAAATTCGTCTCGTATGCAATATTCAGAGACAAGTGCTATGATCTAATGTCATTTATATCATAGACATGAACCTTGGAACTCGCAAATGCAACTAAATCGTACTAGTAGCATGGGCGCACCTCGTGGCCCAGGCCCCCCCAAGCCCAAATTTTTTTTAGATATTTTCCACATATTTTATGAATAAAAAGATAAAATAACATAAAATACGACATCATGAGGCTTCGCCCCTCCCCAAAGGCCTCGGGCCCCCCCAAGACATGATCCTGGGTGCGCCACAGCTCGTAGTCCCTGAATATTGCGTAATAGACGAATTTATTACAGCGCCATCTGCCCCTCAATGTTCAAGCTCGCCGGCTGACACTCTATATGGGTCATATACTCTTTGCTATTATCACACTTCAACTGAAGCCATGATAATATTATATTAGCCTTGAAAACAGTTTTATTGTAAATATCTTAAAAAGTAAAGCTCCTACGGAGTTTTTGTGTATGGATACGATGCTTCATTAAAAAGTAAGCATTTTTTAAAATTTTTAATTGTCAAAAAACTGTCATTAGCATTAATGGATTTTGACAAAAATCTAATCAGCTCGTAAGAGTGTCGAACACTATTTTACCCAAATATTTTATGAAGATTGGTTTAGCAGTTTAGGAGCTATCGTTTTGCTGAAAGAAATAACATACACACAGGCACACACAGACAGACATCACGACGATATTGCTAGGATAGGTCAAAATACATCCAACTAACAGATTTTAGCGTCATTTAAAAAAATTTCGTTGAATATAATACCACTCTAGCCATTGCTACGCGGGCTAGGAAGGTAACAAACAAAAAATCTAGTAGAAAATATTAAAAATCAAAATAAAATAAATATAAACAATAAATATAAAAGTTGTGTATAAAAATCGCCAAATATAGAAAATTTCATCCAAACCCTGCTTACCATGGGTGGTCCCAAGCACTTTGCATTTCTCCTTTGTATCGACAGAATAATGAAGCCAAGTCCCCTTGGATGTTTTTTTATAACTAGTTTCAATGACTAATTGATTATATCTACAATTTTTAAAACATATATTTTATTTAACTATTACAAATAATCAACTGTTTAAGACTTTACCCAACATCTAAAAATACTCTGCCAATATATGGGCCCCTAAGCTCACACTAGGTATTATAGTTATAGTGTACGTGTGAGCTAATGTAACTAAAAACTGAAATATATTTTATTCAACTCCAGACTAAATTACCTTTCGTTTCATACCACACAAGCCATGTTTTGACTTAAACTGAAATTTTTGAAATATACCCCCACCCTTAAAAAAACAAAAACTAAAATGTATTTTGTTTAACTCCGGACTCAATTACCTTTCGTTTGATATCACACACGCCATATTTTCACATAAACTCTAATTTTTGAAATCTACCCCCACCCTTTTAAGAGAAAAAACTGAAATGTATTTTGTTTAACTCCAGACTCAATTACCTTTCATTTGATATCACACACGCCATATTTTCACATAAACTCTCATTTTTGAAATCTACCTCCATCCTTTTATTTCGCTTGTGTTCGGTGGATTTTATTCATTTTTAAATGGAACCATCTCGACCCAAGACCCAGCCTAGGTACCAAATTTCTTAAAAATCGGCCTAGCGGTTTTTGAGTTATGCGCGTTGGTCGTTACAGACAGACATACAGACAGACAGACAGACATACAGACAGACAGACAGACAGACAGACAGACGGCGCAACAAAAAAGTTTCAAAATCATCTGAAACGCAAAGGTATATAAAATTTTTTGAAATCGGAGCAACTTTTTTTTTCTCGAAAAAATTAGGATCACCATAGCTCACACTACTATAGTATAGTATATGTGTGAGCTAATATTTCTGACCTAAAATTGACTCAAAAACGGAATTTAGAGATATGTTTATATGTCTTAGAGATATGTTTATATGTCTTTAATAAAACATTTTAGAATATATATCTGGGGGCACGGCAGTGCCCCGCCAAGTTCGCGTAAACTGCTGTATCATCTTGTCTTGAAACATTGCAGCCCATATTTGACCTATCTAAAACTCTACTTGGGAAAGAACTACGAAAGTCAAACTACTACGCACAGTCGTAGATAGAGCTAACAACCTCTCCAAGTTTCATGGACTCCCATAAAGTAGTAAAGTAGTTACGAAATTTCAAAAAACGTCGGAATTGCCACTCACATGTAAAGATCCTTAAAATTCTACTGTACTTCCAGACAAAAAAAGTAAAAAAAAAACAGTTTTCAAACTAGTCAGATTATTATCATTTTAAAATTTGTATTGGAGAACTTGGCTTTACTCAATGATTATATGACCTTTATAGAGCGACAACCGGCGAGCCTTGCAAGATTGAGGGGCAGATGGCGTTGAAATAAATGTGTCCAGTACGTAATATTTAGAGACAACTACTATGATCTAATGGTATTTGTATGCTAGACATGAACCTCGGAACTCGCACATGCAACTAGATCGTACTAGTAGTCCCTGAATATTGTGTACCAGACAAATTTATTTTAGCGTCATCTGCCCCTGAATGTTGCAGGGCTCGCCGGTTGCCACTCTGTATGGGTGATTATACTCACTGCTTTACTTTTATCTCAATTCTTTTTACAGAATACGAGTTTCGCGTAGTTGGCTTTTTTTTGCATGAAATGTTTTTGTTATGATTATAAAGTTCGTAAATTGTTGAGACATAAATACGATGTAATTAAGACATTTCTAAGATGTATTGTTCTATCTGGGAGGAGTGATTATCTTGAAAAATCCTGTGGCTAGTGCCTGAAATGGTGAAATTATTTTGTTCGAATTTGATTAAGGTTTAAGGGATTTGCAGCTAGATTTACACGTCTTATATATTGTATCTAGTCTCCTGGTAAAACTTTTAAATGACAAGATCATACAGAAGCAGCAGTATGAAACTTAAAAACGGGATTCTGCGACTTGCAATGCTTTCCCCTACGCTTCTTCAGTGGTCAAGCCGTCGCCTAACAACCACAATATACACATGGCATATTGGCTTCCATTTTTATCTATGATGATCAAGCGAATGCTAGCATCGGCATCATTATCATTTCAGCCTTTTGGGTGTGGAAGGGGTACTACTACCTTCAGGTTCCTTAGAGAAAACTTGACTTTCTTTACTGGCGGTCTTTCTGTATACTAGTCCTTGCAAGTAAAGTGTTTATCCCAGAATATGCCTTTATGGTGAAAAAATGTGCATTCAGTCAAGAAAGAAATAAAAACTTTGATAAGTTTTATATTCATAAATTTATTTTAAACACTGGTTTTTAAAATTTGATTTTTTGATATTATTCTCTAGTTTTGTTTTGGTATATCTTACATTAAATCTTCCAAAAATTTTTGGTATTTGCCAACATCTTTTTTGTGAATGTATAATAAAAGATCATACCAAACAAAAGTATTAGATGAAATTGTTCTAAAAAATAATAGATAATTAAATTTAAAACTTACGTACGTGACCCACGTGACTGTAAGGGCACTTATACTTGACCTATAATGAGTATCCCCAGGATGCAGTGGCCACTAGAGCTTAAGTGCGAAAGCTATAGAGCCAAGTATATAGTCATCTCTTTCTTTGAAGTCTCAGGTAATTTGCGTGTCGCCAACGAATTAACACGTAGCTCGCATTTCTTTGGGTTTTAGTGATCTGTGTATAGAAGTGCCTGAAGACATTTTGACAGAGGCAGAGGCGGTCGTACTGCAGATTTTATCAATCAAATCCCAAGACTGCTATAAGAAAAACTGAAATATTTTGGTTGGATGGCTCCAGGGAAGTAAAAGGTATGAACGAAACCGTTTTACAGACATATTTTCTAGATTTAAATCGAAACTAGCTGCATCCTCATTGTGGATAAGGTACTTTAAGGAACCACCAATTCAACATCATCACACCAACCTTCAACCAGCTGTCTGCATGTGGAACAATCTTGCTCATCGACAATATTCAACGAAAACCAAGAAAATATTACTAGAGGTAACGTAAATTCGTCGGGAAAAGTGATTAATTTAAATAGTTATTAATTTAAATACTTGTGGTTCTAATAAAAATAATCAATAAATATTATTTAAAAAAAGATCGTGAGTTATAAGCCATAGCAAACTAGTGTGCTGTAATTTATAACTCATTAGTTTGTTATTTGAAAATTTTACAGTTCTAAAATATATAACTAACTATAACTGAGAGGTGTTGGGTAAACATTATATTAGTAGAGTTTAAAGCCGCTTCTATCGTGTCACCCCGTGTGCACTTCATTGCTAAAATGTAAGACACAATTTAAATCATTTCTTATACCCTAAGAATGCAAAATCGACTGGTCGTCCAAAAATCGTCGTGTGCAGGGGGTGATGGGGGTAGTTTTTCAAAAAATTTGGATTTTTTTTTTTGCATTTTTTGAATCTATAAAGTGTGCTCATAACTCCACCAAAAGCATATAGTAATATTGCTATCAGAAACATTTATTTTTCAATGTTGAAAATATCGTTCCCAATGCTTTTATATGGAGTTCCCTATTAAACAATTGCTCGCCCTGAAAACGCGTATTTATAATAATTTATAAGTTGTTATAACTCGAGAACCCTTTGCTTAATCAAAAAAACACCTTGTGTAAACTTTGTGTATCAAAGATCAGGGATTACAATGATTTTTGAAAAATGTCAATCGGACGCATAGTTTTTTTTTTTAAGTAGGAAAGAGTGATGCCATGACGCGATGAACGCGGCAGACACTGACATGCGACGAAGGGTCAGATATTTTACAAATGCACGGCGGGCCAGGCGAAACGTGACTCTATGTCTTGAGACAAGTCGAGACACACATAAGTTCGTCTTTCCTTTAACTCCCGCTAACTTTTGTTGTACCCAGGGGTGTATGGGCCATATGGGAAAATAAAAAAAATCTCCGTGGGCCGGTGCTTTTTGAGACTGTGAATTATAGGCCGGTCTTTATGGGCCGGAACCGTATGGACCGCTGCCTGATGGAAAGGAGCCTTATGGGTAGGTGCCTTATCGGCCTGTGCCTTATGAGCAGAAGATTTTTCGGCCGGGCGCGGATTTTGTCCTGGGCTGGATCGGAAACCGAAAACCATCCCGGGAAAAAATACTCGACTGCACCATCAAGGTGACAAGGACACCCAAATTCCAAAAAATCATCATCTTCCAAATATTCTTCCAAAAAATTCAAGAACTTTCATTTTTGTAAATAAATTTTTAAAGGCGACTTGACACAGAAAATTGATGAGTTTTGACAAAACTATTTTGGGACGTACTGGGTGCTGTTGTTTTTTCATAGTTTAAAAATTTTGTTGGTTGAAACAGCGGGGTTGCCTGATGGGCTCATAAGGTGGCCGCATCTTAACAATGCAATAAATTTAAAAAATAAGACATGCTTAAAATTAAAGCAATCCATAGTTAAGAAAGGGAATTGTAAAAGTCGGTGCGATGGGCCCTAAGTCACCTAGATCTTCCAGGGTATCCATTATGTGGGATTGTTATAGAATAGCCAGATAGTTTTTTAAAGTCTTTATTTTCCCACAGTCTGTTTAATAAATTGCGGCGACCGGTTTCGGGATAGCTCCCATCCTCAGGCCAGACTACAATTAAGAAAACGTTTCTATTATAAATTTTGTCAAACATGGTCAATCAATATGATATAGCACTTTTTATAAAATTATCCTTAAGTATCCTATGAACAATGAGTACTATTGATAAAAACTTAAAAAATATAAAAATATAAAAGTTTAAAAATTTTTTAAAATTAAAAAATAATAAAATGGAAAAACACAAAGGTCAGAAAATAATCTTGATTATGTTTTTATAATCGCCCAATCTAAACCAAAAGAACCACATATTCCAGAAACAATCTTTAAAAATACAAAAAATGACCACCTACCTTACTTTAAATAACCGTCGAAAAAAATTGCCCTGCGTGCACATAGTCAAATTTCTTTTGTTTTCCATCAATACACCTACACTTACACAATATATTATTATCTATAAATAGGTATTAATATTTGGTTTTATATAATTTTAGAAGTTCTTTAAAATGGTGCACCGTTAACAACAAAAGGAAAACAATAAAAATGGCGATGAGCATCAGATACATCTACCTGATAACAATTGAACTACAAATTATGTTAAAGTAGAACACTAAACCTTAACAATCCATATTTGATACTACCAAGTACATGGTACGAACAGAAAATCAATATTATAATTTTAAGGAATAGAAAATGTGATAAGTCAATATGAATTTAACTAAATGTGCAATCCAAACAATAATCAATATTACAATATTGCTAATAAGAGTTAATAAATTTTACTATTTTACTAGGTTCTTTTAGTCCTGAAAGGCTGAAAAATGAAATGATTAAAAAATTTATAAAACAAAAACAAAAAATTAGAAATTACAACATATAACAAATATATAAAACCATTATTTAAAACAATGTTTCTTAAAAAAATTAATTGGAATAATGTTTTTTTTTTTTTTTTTTTTTTTTTTTTTTTTTTTTTTTTTTTTTTTTTATAAAGATTTATAAAAAACATTATTCCAATTAATTTTTTTAAGAAACATTGTTTTAAATAATGGTTTTATATATTTGTTATATGTTGTAATTTCTAATTTTTTGTTTTTGTTTTATAAATTTTTTAATCATTTCATTTTTCAGCCTTTCAGGACTAAAAGAACCTAGTAAAATAGTAAAATTTATTAACTCTTATTAGCAATATTGTAATATTGATTATTGTTTGGATTGCACATTTAGTTAAATTCATATTGACTTATCACATTTTCTATTCCTTAAAATTATAATATTGATTTTCTGTTCGTACCATGTACTTGGTAGTATCAAATATGGATTGTTAAGGTTTAGTGTTCTACTTTAACATAATTTGTAGTTCAATTGTTATCAGGTAGATGTATCTGATGCTCATCGCCATTTTTATTGTTTTCCTTTTGTTGTTAACGGTGCACCATTTTAAAGAACTTCTAAAATTATATAAAACCAAATATTAATACCTATTTATAGATAATAATATATTGTGTAAGTGTAGGTGTATTGATGGAAAACAAAAGAAATTTGACTATGTGCACGCAGGGCAATTTTTTTCGACGGTTATTTAAAGTAAGGTAGGTGGTCATTTTTTGTATTTTTAAAGATTGTTTCTGGAATATGTGGTTCTTTTGGTTTAGATTGGGCGATTATAAAAACATAATCAAGATTATTTTCTGACCTTTGTGTTTTTCCATTTTATTATTTTTTAATTTTAAAAAATTTTTAAACTTTTATATTTTTATATTTTTTAAGTTTTTATCAATAGTACTCATTGTTCATAGGATACTTAAGGATAATTTTATAAAAAGTGCTATATCATATTGATTGACCATGTTTGACAAAATTTATAATAGAAACGTTTTCTTAATTGTAGTCTGGCCTGAGGATGGGAGCTATCCCGAAACCGGTCGCCGCAATTTATTAAACAGACTGTGGGAAAATAAAGACTTTAAAAAACTATCTGGCTATTCTAAGTCACCTATTTTCGTGACTTTACTGTTCCTTAAGAGCTGCTTAATAATAAGATGCTGCTCACATAATGTTAATCATCTGGCATAGCCATAGCAACCGACAATACCTACAAATGAGCAGAGTGTTTTGATTAACCTGAAGGTGTCTTTTTGTGTTTTGTGTGTAAATAAAGTAAGAAACATTAAAAAAAAAACTGTAAAAAAAATCTTTTGGTTGTTCTGGCACAATGTTTTTGTGAAAAAATATACCTATGTATCGATTAAAAAACGATTTGTAAGGAAGAAAAATAATTTAAATAAAGTTCTGTCTTCTACTTTTTACTATAGTATTTTTGTCTGATTTTCGGGTTAACTGTTGTTTACAACCTGGTAGGTACAGTGCTGCGGGTAGGATAGGACTAACCTTTGTAAGATGCGACCAGCTTGTGATTGGGTATCAGGCAACGCCGCTATTTAAACCAACCAAATTTTTAGACAATGGAAAAACAACAACACTTGAATTTTTGAAAGAATATTTGAAAGATGATAAAATCGAGATGGTGATACTCGATTTTATGACATTCTGTTGTCCTCGTCGCTACCACCAAAGGACTTCAATTTATAGTCAAATTAGGGTAAGGTGCAAAGGCAAAAAGGACATTCGTCTTGTTACATCATGAAGTGCAGTTTAATTTAAATGCAAGGATTTTCTTGCACTTGTCAGTCCTTTGCTACCCTTTGCGCTGTACCTACCAGGCTGTAA